>VCAZ01000002.1:13457985-13522985 GCA_005784505.1 Bagarius yarrelli
AATGTTTGTATTGTTTATTGCACTGTCTGTTCTGCACTGTCTGTTCTGCACCAGGTTGCACACTTGCACTTTATGTCTATCCTGTTTAGTGTCTCTTTATTGTTTTGTAAATTCTGTGTTTTGTGTAGCACCAGGGGGTCCCGGAGAAAATACTGTATCACTGTATACTGCATCTGCTATATATGGCTGAAATGACAATAAAGCTCCTTTAACCTTGAATCAGATATTTAATTTTACATTCGCATTTTTGTAAATGCCCTTATCCAGAGCGACTTATTTATTTTATTTATACAACAGCACAATCTGGGGTTAAGATTCTTACTCAGGGGTCCAGCAGAGACTGCTGGATGATGCCTGCAATCAAACCCCGGTTAGCAGTCCAACACCTTAACCATTAAGCTACTATCTCCCCTCATTTCTGTACACAGTTCTGTACCATACACATGACAGTACACTTTAATTTTGAACTTTTTTTTGTCGTTATTCTCGTTAAATCAACTCAGATCGATAAATTCCTTAATGTATGGAAAATGATTTCAAACCAGGTTCTGCCGTTCCCATCTAGTTTAATCTGATTCAAATATAGTATTTTAGACTTATCCAAAGACTACACTTACTAAAAACATCTGATGTGGCGTAATGCATTAGCAGTCAGCGAGGGGTGTGAAGACCCCCAAACTGCCATGAAGCATTGACTCAAATCCTACACCGTTTCTTTACTGTGGTTGTTTCCAGAGTTAAAGCCTGGTCAATGGTAGCATTTGTTTAGGACTGGAATTGATCCGTCCACTGCTGCTTCCGCTTAACTCTTGGTTTTTCTTTTCCTTGTATTCTTTTAACTGTAACAAGATGTTTGGACTGTTAACCCGAAGATTGCAAGTTGAATTCCCAGCACCACCAAACTGCCACTGCCGGGCCCCTAAGCAAGGCCCTAAAACCTCGACTGCTCATGGAGGAAATGTAAATTCTTGACGCTTACTTGCACATCTTTTATCTCCATCTGCACATATTTTATAATCTTGTCAGCGCTATTGAATGTACTATACAGAGTGTGTTTTGTTTTGTGTTGTGTTTCTGTTTGCACTGTCTGGTGTAATGTTTTTTATTGTTATTTGCACCAGTTTGCACACATGCACTTTATGTTGCTAAGACTTAATTTAGTCTTTAGCTTTGTGTTGTTTCTCTTATGTGGTTCTTTGTTGTTTTGTGTAGTTTTGTGTAGCATTATGGGGTCCTGGGGAAACGTTGTTTCATTTCACAGTGCACTGCATCTGCTAAATATTTTTTTCTTTTTCCCCTCATCCTACTTTCTAGCTTGTCTTGTATTTTCCTTGTTAAACTGAAGGCAATGTGATTACGATGTTACTTACTGTTTCCCTTCTTTTTAGTCTTTTTTTCCCTTCTCACTCTTTCTCTCTCTCTCTGTCAAGCAACATATGCCACAACTGAGCTGCCAGCGATCCAGACCCCATCTCCACTCCGGACCTGTCAGACCCTTCCGTGTGACCCACCTTCAGTTGATGATCACATCACCAGAGTGACTGAGGATGTTTCCACTCTGCCATATGATTTAAGTTGCTTACACACACATTGTGACTGCATAGTTCCTGATACCTGTTTTTCACCCAAATGAGGATGGGTTCTCTGTTGAATCTAGTTCCTCCTATATAGGTTTTTTCCTATTCCATCTCAGGGAGTTTTTTTCTTGCCACCGTCACCCTCTGCTTGCTTATCAGGAACAAATTCTGATTTCTGATTCATTTGCATCTTATCATTTACTTGATTGCGTAAAGCTGCTTTGTGATGATGACCATCGTAAAAGCGCTATATAAATAAAATTGAATTGAATGACAAACAGTTGGTATTTTCTGCTCCCACTAACGAAAGAACACAATTATCAGTAATTTGCATAAACTCCATAAGCTTTAATTAACACATTTTAAACCACAGTTTGTATTTTAAGATATTTTTTTATAGGATCTCTTATAGGGTGACGTCATATGATCCCTTGGGCGGGATCAGAAAGGTTTTAGGGTCGATTTGGAACCAGGATCTGGGAAGGATCTCCAGGCCAGGATTTATAATTAAAGTATTGGAGAGGAGTAACTAGAGATCTAGTCTAACATTCAGACTAACTGAAGGTCTGAACCAGGCAGCATTTATTGGAAAAGAGGTCGTCTGTCTAATTGACATAAAGCAACCAAACACGTGGGTTTTGGTTAGCTGTTTGTTTATGGAGGGTTAAAACATACAAATTGGTGTGCCTTTAAAATCGTACCGATATGAAACCATGTGCTGATCACTTTATGAATCATCGAATTATTAAATTTACATCATTTAAAAAAAATCCAGCGTTTATCTGACTGACATAAACGCTCACTGTCACAAAAATATGGATTCTAGTAACAAAGGAGCCTAGCTGTATCACCATTTTAATTTTCAAAACATTTAACTGTTTATTATTTAGTCACAGGTGCTATATTAATAACTGCTGTCTCATACACTGACAAGTCAACCTATATTGACGTATGAAATCGAAAGCTAATTAGGATGGTAGTTCAAATGCATTCATAGTGCGCTTCATTAGTGCCCTACACTAAGCACCAGAAGCATTAAATCATGCCGCATATGTAGTGCACCTATCTAGGGAACATTTACCAATTTGGGACTTAACCACGGCAAGCTACAAGACCGGCTATAGCTTGTTAGCTAAACAGATACGATTTTCTTAAAAGCATATAAAAAATTATCAAACGATTTAAGTAACAGTTTAGAACAATTTTAACGTAAACAAATAACAGAAATTTAACTGACCTGCCAGCCTTTTTTAACAAGTCCTCAAACTGTGGCGGTGTTGTCGCCTCGGTGAAGTTCGCCATGTTTCCAGAGAAATGTAGTCGATTACCGAGTCACCCGTGATCTTTAATCTAGGCATTACTAATCGACTCCTTTAAACCCGTTTGTTAAATTAGAAGATTTTGATTGGCAACAGTTTTGTGTTTACAGTTTTACATTTGCAAAAAAAAATTACTGATTATATGTTTTGAGTTGCACCGATTTTATGACATTTATAACGCCACCTGATGTAAACAGTAACCAAACATTACGTTAACAGACTTCTCTCTTGTATTTTTATCACTATGAGCTAGACAAGTAAGATAAAAAGTAAAAAGTAGCTCTTGTTTTTTTCTCTCCAAATTAGAAAATGGTCTAGTTTGTATTTATTAAATGCCCTGATGAATATGTCCTATTCTCACGCCCAGCATACCATGCCAGAATTCATGTTAAAAATTTAGATTCATCATATTCATCTTCCTTTTATGTACACTAAATAAATAAGTGTTAGACACCTAACCACCATTAAAAGCAATAAAACTAGTTCTTATAATATCCTTTATACTTATTTAACACTCTGGATAAGGGCGTCTGCCAAATGATGATGTAAATAATTATTCTATTTTTGCAGTTTTTACTTATTATTATTAGATTTATTAGATTAATTATATTTGGCATTTTGCCCAATTACAAATAAATATCTGTAATTTTAAATAATCAGAGAGCTTGTTTTTTTATTTAGTGTTAAACCGATATATAACTTCAAGCAAAAGCAATAACAAGAAAATAAAATTACAGGAGGGCACAAATACGATACTTTGTACACAACATTACGGATTATAAAGCTTTTAGATTGCAGGAAGTGAAAATAGTATCCAAATATTATATTAAATCTTTGCTTAAGATACTAAATATAGGTTTTATAGACAAAAAATGCACTTATGTATAAATATAAAAAAAAAATTAGATTTATTAGAAAATATTAGTCATTTAGATTCTTGTTATTAATATATAATCCAAATAAGACAACCTTAAATTCCAAAGAAAAAAAAAGAGTCAACGAGCTCATACAAAAATATTTATAATCGGTGACGTTCCGGTTACTTTAAATTCATTGGTTCATGTTTGGAGCCAAAAACCAATAAAAACAATGTGTTTTGAACATATCCCGCCTTCTTTGTCTCAGACTCTTATCTGATTGGCCAGTGAGTGCACGCCCTGGGACGTGAAACAGCAGGAACCAAATTGAACACAAGGAAGAAGTTGAGGACGAATAAGAATGTCTCTGTGGTGTACTGATGGTTTACGGTGTCTTCGACCTACACAAGAGGCTCGTTTGCGGTTGTTTTGAGAGATCCTGATTGCGTATACCTAAAGGAGACTTATTCACCGATTTGGGAGACAGTGTAAGGTGCGTTTATGTCTGATACATAGAGGAAGTCTGATCCACTCCTGAACCTCGTTAGGAAAGTCTGATCTACTCCTGAACTTCGTTGAGGAAGTCTGATCTACTCCTGAACCTTGTTGAAGAAGGAAAGGCTGGTTGGAGAAAATCCATTATTATCTCCATGGATTATATTAATCCCATACAGCAGAATAAGAGACAGCGGGAGGAAGAGTACAGCCAGTGGGAATGTCACAGCCAGCCGGTAAATAGATCATGTTTTTATATCCACTAGTTGTTCCATCTTATAATAAAGCATCTTCATTTAAACAAAATAAAAAAAAAAGATATAATAATACCTAAGACTAATGCCTAAATAGGTCCTAATTTCATAAGGTCTACTATTCATTCCAAGCAATTTAGTGATCTTTTTTTTTCTGCAACTGATTACTTAAGAGGTTAATAGTCTTGCTCAGGGTTCCAGTAGTAGTCATGTTGACACCTTGTTCACTAAGTTAATACTTACATTTGCAGCATTTAGCAGACGCACTCGTCCATAGCGACTTACACTTTTATCTTTTTTTTTTTTTTTTTACAACTGAGCAATTGGGGGTTAAGGACCTTGCTCAGGGGCCCAACAATGGTAACTTGGTGCTGAGAATCAAACCCACAATCTTTCGTTTGTAGTAGTCCTGTGCTGCCAATTTTCTAATTCCCACATTTGTGCGCACTTTAATGCTTCAGAACTAATTCTAGTCTTAATTAGTCTGAAGAACTGAACTTAATTTCATTGTTAATATGTAGATTAGACCAAAGTAACATGTTTAATACAAGTGGGCTGAGATTTCCACCCTTATAATGGATTTATGTGGTAGTAAATCTATTACAGTAGTCACTGACAAACCCTGCTTGAAAACATAATGTAATTACATGTGCAGTATAATTAAGGCACATTTTCACTATTAAAAAGAACTTTAATAAGTTTTGTCCAGATCTTTCCTATGACTAAGGTTATTATTTTTATCAGTTTCTTTTGACAGACCTTTTGAGAGACATTGTAAATAACCGGCCATTTATTTTGAACCCCTTTGCTTTGCCCTTATTGGAATGACTCTGGCCTACTGTTGAGTACTATTTTTATCAGATATAAATTATAACTGAGAGCATGGTATGCTGCTGTAGGCCTACAGAAGGTTTTTTAACTCGATGTTGGTGTATGTTTGCTGATAAACCGTGTTCACTATTTTGATTTGTTTGTTTTTTTTTAATTTATATGAAAGAAAAGAGTTTGCCTGGATTTGGTAACATTTACCAAGTGTGATGGTCTGATGGACAGTCCGATCGACTCCTGGGCTACTCTGCAAATCAGCTATCAAAATGGCACCGGTACACATAATCACACCAGGGTAAGAATGTCGACCTCGTCTTGTTGCTGTTTCACAGTGTTCCGATTGCACTAAAGGGTAACTCTGAGTCACTAGTACAAAGAACACAGCTATAAAAATAACTTTATCTGAGTAGATTATAGATAGAAAGGGGCTTAAAGCTATAAGGAATTGATTATAACATTAAATCTATGCTGTTCTTATTTGCCTCATGGATTTAATAGTGATGAACAAGGCAATGCCAGTACAAAACAAGGATATATCAAAAGTTCAGCTGTTCTCAAAACTGCTAATCAGATACGGGTCATGAATTGGGAACACAACGCCATATTTGAAGACATTCTATAACAGAAAATGTATGTACGATTTTATTTATGTTTGCTGATAAGTGCAAAAAGAGCCTTTAAGAAAATAGGCTCGGTGATACTTTTATAGTATGCAAAAATAACAATATTAAATATTAACAAACAGCAAATCACAGTCATCACAATATCACTATAATATCTCCACAACCTCTGTTTACCTTGTGGTAGTAAAAGGATCACCCACAATGTTCTCTGATTACCGTCCACATCCCAAAAAACACGGCAGGTGGTACAATGGGGTGATGAATACAGCTCAAAATGTCATTGGCTGCCCTCTGCCCTCCTTGGAGGACATATCCAGGTCCCGATGCATCAGAAAAATTAGTGCCATTACAGGAGACTCCTCACCTCCTGCTCATAACTTTTTTGACCTGTCGCCATCTGAACGGCGATTCAGGTCAATAAAGTCTCATACAACCAGACGAACAAACTTTTTTTTGGGGCCATTCAGACTGCAAACGATAAACAAACACACACACACACATACACACAGAATGAAATACTACCTCACTAATGTGCAATACCATTGTGCACTTTAAATAAGTTAACTGTTTCAATTTTACTGTATTTGTTTTTAATATCTATTTTCTTTTCTTTTTTACTTTTATCTTATTTTTAATCATTACTTTTACTTTTCAGTGCACTATTGTTGTTGTGAGCAACTGTAGTTTTGTTGTACTCCCTTGTGCAATGGCAAAAAGGACTATTATTATTATTATTATTATTAATGTCTGTGCTAAGTTATCCCTGAATCAGAATGAACGTGCCCTTAAATATCTTTAATATGTAATGTTCTAGCCAGGTTGCATCCCCCTGTTTCTGACTATAATGGAACCAACAATTGCAGTAATGAGCCAAATCTCACTCTCCATCTGGCCCGTTTATCATTTCTGCTCTTCTCTGGCTCTGAAAATTTCTATAGTAAACTGGCTAGAATAGTAATATGATTTCTAGGGATCTGGTAATACACTTAAATCTTTCAAACATCAAACTCCATGAACAGAAAAATAACGTTGGTTGTTTTGTTGACGGGATTTAAAACCCAACTGGGAAACCACACTGCAGGGCCAAGTAGTGACTCATTTGATTGCCAACATGCAGAAGGATCCGTCTATCCATACATCTTCTGTTCCCTAATTCGGGGTCACGGGGATCTGATCGAGTCTATCCAAGCTGTCTCTGAAAGGGCGAAAGGCAGGAGGGGTACACCCTGGACAGGTCGCCAGTCCATCACAGGGAAACACACACTCACACTCACTCCTATGGGCAATTTAAAATCACCAATCAACCTAACATACATGTTTTTGGACTGTGGAAGGATTCGAACCTGGGCAACAGTGCTAAGCACTAAGCCACTGTGCTGCCCCACATTCAGAAGTATCTTTTTTCAAATTCCACAGGCATCAGTAGCAAAATACTACCTCCAAGGTCCCTCTAATTCAGACAGGGAACAAATAAAAGACAAACTACCCCTTTAACCCCCAAAAAACATGCAACAAATCATGGAACAAAGTCTGAGTTGGAATTAGTGCATTTAAGTATTGTAACATTTACTTTTAATTGTGTTTATGTGAACTTTTCTATAGGCTGTTGACACAAATCCGCGATGCTGTCCCAGGTGCATGGCAGGAGAACCGGTAAGCTTTAATACTTTTTCGTTTGTTTTTAAGATAATGTAAAGTAATATCTTAAAATATCTTTCTATCCTTTTTAAATGCACAAGAATTCACTACATTTATATTTGTTTTTGACCATCACACCCATATGTGTTTCCTCCGCAAACTCATGACAATGCTGCTGTGCACAAAGCTTGTTATGTAAAAACATGGAACGCTGTGGTTAGAGTAGGGGTGGAACACTGATTGTTTTTTTTTCTACCTCTACTGGCTTTTTGGTAGCTGCCTGCACCAGCTTACCAGGTAAACACTGTGTAAGGTAAGGGCTGTGTATTGGCAAGGGCCTTACGATACAATACAATACAATCACATATATTGCAACACAATACATAATGCCATACCTAAAAAAATAAATAAATAAATGTAAAAACTTAAAGTAAAAAGCCGGACATAATGTCCGTATGTGCCAGCGACAACTACAGGAGCGGAGAAGGAACTCTTTTGACACGCATTGAGGGTTTTAATTAAGACTGCACAATATATCGTTTCAGCATCCACATCGCAATGTGCACACTTGCAATAGTCACTTCAGGTGATGACACAGCACTTAAACTAGCACAAAAACTTTTGATTTTATTAATTTTATTTTCTACTCCACACATTTTCAGGACTGCTGGCTTTCTTAATTTATGACCTATAAAACCAGTATCACCCCTGCTGCCACTACCTCTGCTGGGCCCCTGTGCAATGCCCTTAACCCCCAATTGCTCAGTTGTATAAATGATGCATAATGTATGTTGCTCTGAATAAGGGCACTGCCAAATGCCATAAATGTATCCATGTGTATTTTTTAATAAAGTCTTCAAAGTATTTCTATATGGGGCAGGTGGTGTTAGACTGCTTATTTATAGATCGGGGTCCATTACCAGCACCACCAATTACCACCAAATTGCCACTGCTGGGCCTTTAAGCAAGGCGCCTAGTCCCCTAATTGCTCAGTTGTATAAAAGAGAATTTTGGAATATACAGCAAATTTATTTAAATGTTATGAACATATATTCACCTTATTATGGCCCTATAAAGTAGGATATCATCCGAGTTTGTTTTGCTACATCTGTGTGATACGGGAGGACATAAAACACACATTATTAATATTTTTATAATTTCATATTATTATTCATATATATTATATATATATATATATATATATATATATATATATATATATATATATATATATATATATATATATTATCTTTCTATGTAATACACATTAAAAACATTGTCCACCTTTTTTATTATAGATGGATTTTATCTGATTTTATCTAATAATTGAATTATTTAGTCGTAGAATTATAATTACATGCCTATGATTTGATGTCTGAATGTAAACAGACTGTTTTTTTTAATGGCTTCTCTTGAAATTATATAATATTAATATATTTTAATTGATGCTGGATATATAAATCCCGGAATCGAATGACATCGGCAATTTCTCACTTTTGGAAAATCGATGAAAGTTCATGCCAATAAAGAAATTTTCACATCTGAAACACTTTACCTGCAGGCCGTTGTGGTCGGAATCTGATCTCGCCGCCGCGCTCTTCTGATCCTTCTAAGCCGCAGTCAGCATAAATGAATATCAATCGCGAAGGGTTAATGAACATAACATGCACAAAGGTGACCTGTGTCACATCAGTGTTTGCTCTGTGTCTCTCTCAGGGCCATATAAATCACATCATGCAGAGGTATTGATCACGAGGTCACACGGGTCCTGGAGAGGATGAATAAGGAAGCAGACTGCCCGGAGATCTGGGAGTGGAGGAGCAGCCTGCACTTTGGCCAGTTCATATCACAACATATTTTAAGCCTTATTTATCACCTCTAGTATTCGACTTTTCGTTTTTATTTCAGCACTTATACAGCTGCTGATTTAATGCAAGGGCTGGCAATAGTTATTTCAGATGATCATATTCAATAGTTAATAGCTAAAAGTGCTAAAACTGTGCTAATTTCGATGCTACTACAGTGTAGTATTTAAGGGATTTGATGATAATTTGTAGTAAACGTGTGTATTAAGTAAAGACCAAATGCATTTTAGATTAATACCACTTTAAATGTTTATTTGTAGAATTAAATGCTTTAAATGATTTTTTTTAACCTTGTTGTTTTATACATTATACAGGTTTTTAAGACGTATAACATCGAGCCTTTTTGTGTCTACGGTTTGTAAATTCAGGCCAATGAGTAAACTTGCACTGAAATCCATGTTATAAATGTTTTTATTTGTAACATTGAATTGTAACAGTGTTTACATACCGATGTTATTTTTCCCCCCTTTTTTAAATGCTGCACTCTAATTTCCTAAAGCGGAAAAATCACAGATATTTTTTTAACAACAATTTTTTGTGTTTATGTAACACTTTACATAAAGTCTAATTTGATGAAAATGTTGTTTGTTGTTTATACACTCCAAAAGGTTCCTCGAGGACAGGTTTTCTAACTTCTATTGGTGTTACGATGAAGTGCAATCTGTTTTTTTTTATTATTATTATTATTATTATTTTTTAAATGTGCTTTCCACTATAAACACAAGATGGTGCCAGAACCCTCAAAACCGCCACATCCTCCTACGTTACCACCCACATTTAATTAATAACCATGTAAGTCAAGCCTTATAGCACCTAAAACCAGGGGCACCACTAGCCATTTTGGACCCTATGAAATAACTTCTATTACTTTACTTATAGTACTGTTACTACTAATAAATGGGAAGTGGTAGTTTCGTGGTTAAGGTGTTAGACTGCTATATAGAAGATCAGGGTTCGATTCCCAGCACCATCAAGTTGCCATTGCAGGTCCCTGAGCAAGGCCCTTAACCCCTAATTGCTCAGTTGTATAAAAGAGATAATTGTAAGTCGCTCTGGTTGAGGGCGTCTGCCAAATGCCGTTAATATAAATGTAATAAAACAGATCTCGCTAATAAAAAGGATCCCAAAGAGCCTTTAAAATCATTCTAACTCCACCCACCACCCTCACCTTAGCGGCGTTCCTTCCTAAAACACCTATCCACAAATGATTTAAACAACAGACACCATGTTGAAAGTTTGGTGGCTCTCTGATTTGTTTGGATAAATCAAATTGTATGATTTAGTCTTCAAACAGAAAAAGAGAAAATTTACATTTGACTTTATTGTTGGCGCCGATGAAAGGCAAAGCTTTTTATCTGTATTCTCAAAGGAGATGTGCTTCTCAATTCGACATAAGCGTCTTTCATCCAATTTAGCCAGCTTGGTCTAGTACCGGTGTACGTTTTTATGAGTCCCTCATAAAATAGTCGTCCCATTCCACAGGCTTATAATGCTGCCTGTGTTGCGACGAATTCATAAGTCATAGTTTCTGCACTTGTAAGTTATAAAGGAATTATTTCGGCTCACGAGAAGCCGCGGGGAAAGCTGGAAGTTTGTGGTAAGTCAACCAAGATGGATTTAAGTGTATTACCAGCTCAATCTTGTCCGTCCTCCCCCAGTGTTGCCTGAGAAATGAGAGAGAGAGCGCACTCAGACAAAGCTTGACCTCCAGGGGCCGGATCTCACAGCCTAGATTTTCAATAATGTGGGACAATAAGGCTTAGGCCCCTTTAACCTGCTGCAATATGCTACAAGTGTAAAGAGCTTAACCACTAATAAAGTAGCGGGTGAGTGTGTATGTGTGCGTATTGGGGGGGGGGGCTGGGGGGCTCATCTTTGGAAAACTCATATTTGGAGATTAAGTGTGATGAGATGTGCGGAGGTTGGAGGCGGGGCTAGAGCTGGAGTTGGACAAGCTCAGCAATTGGCATTTGACATGTTGGATATGAATGAGGGGCTCTATGTCAATCCCCTTTGAGGCTTTATGACAGGTATACATCTGTTTGCTTTGATGTCAGCTTTTTGGCTTCATAAAGACATTTTTTTTTCTTTTCTCCGTCGCATGCTGGCAGTGACCTGTTTCTGCAGCTTCCATAAAAGGGCCAGGTTGTTGGTCTGTTCCTCAGGGAGGTGCATGGCTATTATGGCTTTATTGTGGAGATCAGCAGGTCATGCTGCACGCTGTAGACACACAAAAGGAAACATTTCCGCTTTCATACTTCCCCAGTCATCAACACAGAGATAAAGACGCAACCGTGCATGGCATTGTCCTCACAGATGCAAACATGCGACATGCCTACATATGTGTTAAAAAGACCTGGTTTGGGTTTTAGGATCATTCTGATCATTTACGTTAAGTGACCTATCGACTAAAAATCAGTTTTGCTCAATGGTTTTGTTCTGAAAGTCGGTCTGCTCTTTTCAGGTCTGTATCCTTTGCTGGATCACATATACTCTTACAGCATTTCCACCTACTTTGTTTATTAGTCTTTGATCCACAATATTCCAGGCTAAGTTACACCCATGCACTGCAAGGTGAACCTATCATCATTGTTCTTTATAGGAACCCAATACCCGTGGAGCCTTTTCTCTCGGTACACACACACACACACACACACACACAAAAAAACTCAACTCTTTTAGTAACAGAATTCTCTAAAGATGCTGAACAAAAGGTCACACACAAAGACACAATTTTATGCTTCTTTAATGAGTCAAATTTACTCTGCTTTTCAGACATCACCTCAGTGTTCCGACGAGACGGGAGCTGTTAGACTGCTGATCAGATGATGAATTCAATCCTTATCACCACCATGCTATTACAGTTCGGCCCCTGAGCAAGGCCCTTAACTGTTTAGAAATGTAAATAAAAATGTAAGTTGTTCTGGATAAGGGTGCCTGCCAAATGCCAAAAAAGTAAGTAGATATTTAAATGCAATTAACCCTTAAATCTCCAACGTAAAATGATGATTCATCTGCATCTACCTTTCTAACTGTCTCTTCAGTACCTGTGATACAGCAAACATGCTTCTTCATATTTGTATTTATCATATATTTCTATAATTTATTTTTTAAAATGAAACAAATATCAAATCACAAGTAGTTTATTTTCCAACAGCTCATATTTCAGTACTACTCTTTTCTCCTGGGATTTTATTTCCTTAGTCAAGAAACAATGACAGGACTGATGCTCGTGTGTTTTTAGGTTATTTATTTAGCTGGATCACCTCTGTGGCTCTCAGTGAGCCTTGACAGTGCTCAGAGCTCTCTCGGCACTCAAAGCAAATCCCCCACAGACTTGCGCAATATACACGGAGCCATGAAAGGGTGCAGAACGCTGCTGTCAGTCAGCGGTGAGCCTGCTCTAATGGATGAGCTGTTGAAAGTATTAAGACACACATGCATACACACACACACGATCACATACAAAGGCCCATCCTGAGCTGTCGAACATCAGGTTGAGTGTCAGAAAGCTTGAAAAGAGCCAATGCAGGCGGACGACTGTCGCTGAACGAGGTCTTTCATTTTCCCTCACGCTCCTGATAAAGAGCTTTAAGCTTTATTATGAATTATTAATGCCGGCGGCGTTCTCAAAGCCTCACGTCATGTTTGTATCTGGCGTTCATTTTAGCGGAAATGTGTTCGGAGATGTTTACCGAGGAGGAGGCACGCACCTTTGCTTTAAAGGTTAAATCAAATCCGAGTTAACAGGGGTGAAGACACAACAACTCTACTGGGAGAAAAAAAAACAAAGAAAATAAACACGGCTCTTCTGATGCACGGAAACTTCACAAAGCTGACCTGCTAATTCATTTACCCACATCACCATTTTTTATTCAGATTAGGGATGCAAAGGAACTCACCGGCTGCAGGTTAAAGCATTAGCATAGAGCGTTTACAGTTATACAGAATGTAACAGAAATGGGAAGAAACAAAGAGAAATGGCTAAGGAAAAAAGGATCACACCATCGGTTAAGATCAATACTGTCTTTGCATTTTCTTTAATACATAAACATAAACATACAGTTAGACAGATAGACATACGGATAGATATGTATGGTACGGACTTTAGCGAAAAGTGCCACCCAAATGAGGATAGGTTACCTTTTGCATCTGGTTTCTCTCATGGTTTCCTCCTTGTACCATTTAGGGAGTCAAAGTCTTGCCACAGCTGCAGCAGGCTTGCTCACTAGAGATGTTTTTAGAGATGTTTTAATAACTTTTTCGGGTCTTTTGTATTCTTACTTATGTTCTGTAAAGCTACTTTGAGACCAGATCCATTGTTAAAAACAGCTGAATTGAAAAGAACAGAGAGACTGTCAGACAAACAGACAGACAGACAGACAGACAGATAGATAGATAGATAGATAGATAGATAGATAGATAGATAGATAGATAGATAGATAGACAGAGGGTATATAAACAATTATACAGAGGGTATGTATACAGACAGTTATACAGAGGGTATATAAACAATTATACAGAGGGTATGTATACGATTATACAGAGGGTATGTATACAATTATACAGAGGGTATGTATATGATTATACAGAGGGTATGTAAACGAGGTATACAGTTATACGAAATTATACAGGGTATACGTATATATACATTATACAGAGGGTATACAGAGGGTATGTATACGATTATACAGAGGGTATGTAAACGATTATACAGAGGGTATGTATATAGTTATACAGAGGGTATGTATACAGAGGGTCAGAGGGTTATACAGAGGGTATGTAATATACAGAGGTATTATACAGAGGGTATATATACAGTTATACAGAGGTATGTAACCGATACAGATGGTATTATACAGGGGTATGTATACAGTTATACAGAGGGTATGTATACAGTTATACAGAGGGTATGTATACGATTTATACAGAGGGTATGTATACGATTATACAGAGGGTATGTATACAGATTATACAGTTAGATAGAGGTTGTATGTATAACGAGTTATACAGAGGGTATGTAATACGATTATACAGAGGGTATGTATACAGATATGTATACAGAGGGTATATATACACAGATATACAGAGGGTATGTATATATTATATACAGAGGGTATGGTAACGATTATACATAGAGGGTTATACAGAGGGTATGTATGTATAGATTTACATACAGAGGGTATGTATACAGATTATACAGAGGGTATGTATACGTTATACAGAGGGTATGTATACAGATAGAGGGTTATACAGAGGGTATGTATACATTATACAGAGGGTATGTATACAGAGGTATGTATATATACAGAGGGTATGTATATATGATTATACAGAGGGTATGTAAACAGAGGGTATTATACAGAGGGTATGTATATGTTATTATTACAGAGGGTATGTATACAGGGTTGTTATATACAGAGGGTATGTATATAGTTATACAGAGGGTATGTATACGATTATAGACAGAGGGTATATACGATTATACAGAGGGTATGTATACGATTATACAGAGGGTATGATACTGGGGTATGTATACGATTATACAGAGGGTATGTATACAAGATTTATACAGAGGGTATGTATACAGTTATACAGAGGGTATGTATATAGTTATACAGAGGGTATGTATACAGAGGGTTGTGTAAACGATTATACAGATGGTACATGTATATGGTATACAGAGGGTATGTAAACGATTATACAGAGGGTATGTATGTACATTATACAGAGTTGGTATGTATACAGAGGGTAGTTATACAGATACAGGGTATGTATACGATTATACAGAGGGTATAGGCATACATTATACAGAGGGTATGTATATTATACCGATTATACAGAGGGTATGTAAAAGTATACGATTATACAGAGGGTATGTTATACAGAGGGTATTATACAGAGGGTATGTATACAGTTATACAGAGGGTATGTATACGATTCTACAGAGGGTATATAATACAATTATACAAAGGGTATATATGAGGTATATAATACAGAGGGTATGTATACAGATTATATACAGAGGGTATGTAATATTACAGAGTTATACAGGGTACAGAGGGTATGTATACGAGAGGGTATGTATACGATTATACAGAGGGTATGTATACGATTATACAGAGGGTATGTAAACGATTATAGAGAGGGTATGTATATAGTTATACAGAGGGTATGTATACAGTTATACAGAGGGTATGTATACGATTCTTCAGAGGGTATAAATACAATTATACAAAGGGTATGTATATGATTATACAGAGGGTATAAATACAATTATACAAAGGGTATGTAAATGATTATACAGGGGGTATGTATACAGATATAGACAGTATATGTCAAACTCTAGATTAATGGCTCAATGAATCAGGTGCTGGTTTACACTTTTCTAAACAGCAAAAGATGTTCTGAAGGAATCTGAAGAAAACAATAACATGACAATATGCAGGTTTGTCCATTTTTTTTCTGGTTTTCTGTCACTCGCAGTAAAGCTATAACTTTATAAGACTGAATTAATTCAGCGCACTA
Organism: Bagarius yarrelli; assembly: GCA_005784505.1. Classification (NCBI taxonomy): domain Eukaryota; kingdom Metazoa; phylum Chordata; class Actinopteri; order Siluriformes; family Sisoridae; genus Bagarius; species Bagarius yarrelli. The sequence continues at coordinate 13,473,970 of VCAZ01000002.1, forward strand.
ATTAGCTTTCTTGTGTTTCTTTTACTTTTACATGTGTTCCCACCCACACACTCATTAGATCTCTTCACTGTTCTCTTGTTTACATGTTTGCGGTCTCCTCTTAACACTAGCTGGAAAATAAATCCCATAAACGCCTTTGCAGCAAGGTTTTCATCACGGCAGTCCCTCTCAATGAACAAAATTACACTAAACAACAAACAAACACACTCTTGGCTCAGTCCCTGTGATCAAAGCTTTGGCTGCCTAATCTAGCCAATTAATCTATTTATCAGCAGTGCACTAATGAATATGCAGTCCATATGTTTTTTTTCCGACACGCTGCCTCTCTCCAAGTCTGAAAGTGGGACACCGCTCCATGCGGGTGATGTTTTCGGCAGCAAGTTAATGTTATAGTTCATCGCTGAGCTGGTGAAATCCGAATAAATGGAGATTAGTGCGAATGAGTGCCTAAAATCTCTCAATCACAAGCCGGCGTAAACATGTGAACGCACATATTCACACACGGCCGAGATGCGAAATTGAGGGTAAAGGCTTTGGAACGCAGATGTTGAATTTCACTGTTTAATTTAAACATTCTGCCAGGTTTTTATGCTCCTTCCACACTGCTTTGCCACCTTGGAGGTCCCTAGCCACTCGCTGCACCGCTGTGCAAAGCTGCCAGTGATTATTTTTAGGTTTTGCTTGGCTTTTTCTTTTTTTTTTTTCACAGCAAACTCTTATCCTTTTTTCTTCGTGTTAATAATGTAGGATTCACACATCAGAATTAGCTTGGTATTGTTCAAATACTCAAGTGGAGGGTGAGCCACCTCAGACTGCTAGTTTCTGAGTGTGAAGAATACTGCTCAAGAAGTGGTCCAGGAATGAATCACACAATCGTATCAGATACGATCTGTAGAATATGTACTAACACAGTTAGGCCCCATGATACGATACATGGGTCATGATACAATATAACGTAATAGATTGCAATACAATACATTTCATTTAGTCATTCATTCATCTTCTATACCTGCTTATTCCCAAATTCGGGGTCACAGGGATCTGCTGGAGTCTATCCCAGCCGTCACTGAAAAGGGCGAAAGGCAGGAGGGGTACAACCTGGACAGGTCGCCCGTCCATCACAGGGCCACACACACACACACTCACACTCACTCCTATGGGCAATTTGAAATTACCAATCAACCTAACATACATGTTTTTGGACTGTGGGAGGAAACCGGAGAACCCGGAGTAAACCCACGCAAGCACGGAAAGAACATGCAAACTCTATACAGAAAGGCCGCTGGCCAGGAATCGAACCCGGGACCTTGTCTCTGTAAGCCAACAGTGCTAACCACTTAGTCACTGTTCTGCCTTACAATACATTTCAATACTTTAAAAAAGTAAAACATATAGCTAAAAATACAGCGAATACAAAGTGCCCTTATTTTTTCCGCCATGTTTGCTTCTGAGACAATGACTGGATGTGTCAGCGACAACTACAGTAGTGGAGGAGGAATACATTTGGCACACACTGAGGGTTTTAATTTAACATTGACGTAAACATAAATTGTTTATCGTAGTATATTTTAAACAAAATATATCGGTGTGTATTCATATTAAATTATCATGATATTTAGCTGTATCGATATTTTTGCCCAGCCCTACTACACAGATAGATAGCGTGAGTAAAAAAGAAAAATTTACGACAATATACAAGTAATATTTCAAGATAATTTTTTTAATCTACTAAATCATTAACGATTGTAGAGAATCCCTGGCTCCAATTGCATAATCAACAAAATCCAAATATACTCTAAAATCAATCAATCGATCAAGATAATTTGACCAAAAATGCATAAACGCTGCACGTTATCGGATGCATCATTGCTATCGTCTAGCTGAAGTCTCTATTCGTAAAAGGCAGCTGTTTCCTTTTATAAAATCACACGTATGGTGTAAGAGGAACTCTTACCTTTATGAGACTACCTCCACTTTACTACCACTAAGGGACTAAGGGGCAATCGAGCAAGCACTTTCCAGCCTGCTTCCACACAAAATCCAGTCATTTCAGCTTCCTGTACACGTCTGAAAAAGCCTGCTGTCAAATTCACTTGTAGAATTGGAAGAAGAAATAAAAATAAAATTAAAAAAAAACAAAAAAAAAACAGAAGCCTTTCGGCTGGGGACGGGGTTTAAATTAAAGCAGCGGTGCAGAAGGAAAACGAGGCACGATATGCAATTAACATGTTAAATAAAATCCAGAAATAATTACTCTGCATTCTAATTACCAAAGGTTGCGTATATATATTAAGGTTTTGTTTTTAAATGATTATATATTTACCCAACAGTACACAGGACTACCCGCTGAGCTGCTATAACAGTCATGTAATAACACAGGGACTCTCACCGACTCGCTCTTGTGTCATAACTGGTGGGATATGAACTATAAGGTGATATTGCAGTAGGGGAATGAGTGAACCTTTACCTCTATACACCCACACACACACACACCCTCTTTCTCTCTTTTACACACACACACAATTGCATTTAGATGCAAGACAACACTCACTATGAATTCCATTACTCACATTTACAGTTCTTGACAATTACTGTCACTTAGAGGAGTTTTTTTTCTTTAAAGACACATGATGATCACGTGTCACATGCTGATCTTTTATAGGATATTTGAACGTCAAATAATAATAATAATAATAATAATTATTATTATTATTATAGCCCAGTGTATCAAATTTAATTTTTAAAGTAAGAATAATTAGAATTAAAAATAAATCAAAATTTTTAAATATAATACATTTTATTATAAATATTATAAATATATATTATAAATAACACCAATTTTAAAAATTAAGCACTAACCAATTCTGTACTTTCTGCAAAATGTCTTTGTGCTCACAATCCTGATTTTGCTAATCTGAGTATAGAACAATTATTCATCCTTTTTATTTATTGTACACATTTATATTTGATACCTTAAATTGAAAACAGTTCTAATAGTTAAGAACATTTGTAGATGTTTACAGGCAATATCATGTCGAGCTATAATATATTGACTTAGATTATATAATAAATCAGCATGACAAGAGATTGTTGCTTGTATCTGCTAATATGAGCTAGAACGCTTTATTGGATCTTACGTGTCAGCCTGATATATTATTATTATTGACATACATTCTTAAGCTTTGCTTGCCAAGTTAGATAAAGATCATTAGGTAACACATGTCTGCCGTTATCACCTGTGTTGGCTGAGCTTCAACACATCAAACTATAGCCAAATATCAGCAAGCTATAAATGTGATAAAGTCTATAATCCACCGACCGGCACACATGACTAAACACAGCTGCTCTGGGTCCAGTGGGGAGGAAAAAAAATACACTCAGAGAAAAAAACTGTACTTTTCACACCTTTAATTAAAATAAGACCCAAATCATTTTAAAGAAAAATATATATGTAATAATTTTAGGATGATGTAAATAATGCTAAATACTTTAATTAGTCCATATTTCTTATTTTTTCTTAATCATTAGCAATAAAATAAATTACTTTTACGATTTAATGAATATTGCACTTCTGTTACTATTCTGTTAAACACATGTAATGTAAGACAACTTTTTGGTTCCTCTCAAAGAGATGTAGGTTCAGCATATTGATTATTTGACTCATTATTAATGGTTTATGTACTGTTTATAATGTTTGCACAGATTTATAACACTAAAATAAAAAAATAGCAGAATCAGAATTTATTTTTTATTATTTTATTTATTTATTTATTTTTTATTATAATAATAAAAATTATGATACGCTTTTCATTCTACATTTATAAAATGAGGATGTAAATGTAACTATTTAAACTTATTTTAGAAAATTATTAAAATGATTCAATAGGCAAAAAAAAACAAAAAATGGGATGCACTTCCTCCTTTAAAGAAAATTTTATTTCATACTTTAAAACATTTTATGAAATTCAATTTTATTTGCAGCTTGACAAAAATATATATAAATCAACATCAATTCTGTACATCTTTGACATTATATATATATATATATATATCTATATATATATATAGTATATATATATATATAGTGTCTGTAAATTAACATCCTTTATATTTCTTCTCAATCCCATCATCTTCATATCCATGTTTTTTTTTTACATTTTATGAAGTGTGCAATAAGCAGTATATATTTTACAGTATATATTTCTGTTCATTAAAAAAATATATATTTTAATAGGTGACTTTGTTATTATAAATGAATTAAAAATATATAAACTTTTAAAATAATTATAATGTACATTAAGTGTATTTTTTATATATATCTTCAGAGATATCTTCTTGTTTGTCAAGCTTTAAAAATTTTATTTGTTTTTACTTGGTGAATTTAGAAGGTTTTAATTGTTATCGTGTTTTTTTCACTCCTTTATTACTGGTTAATAATTTTATAAAAATGTGACTATGTTCGTGTTTTAACCCTGAAAAAAAGCATTATTGTTCTCATTATTTCATAGTTACTCCCTAAAATTATGGGGTTTAATGCTTATCTGCTGTAATATTTGTGCTGTGAGCGCCTGGTGTAGTTCTTTCATCCTGTCAGCAGGGGGCGCCCTGTCACCACACAATGACCTGTTTTCACTTTAACGTTACTAAGTAAAACCTGCAAAAAAGTGGCTGAAATTTCCGGTTCATCCGTGTTTTTTAAACTACTTTTTATTATTTTTACAATAAAAAGTAGGTCACATGCGACTTCTTAAAGCCATGAAATCATTTTTTGGAATTAGAGCTTAAGTTTCAAAAACTCTCTCTCACACACACACACACACACACACACACGCTCGAAGGCGCCTATGTGCGCAGGTGCAGTGTGCGCCCTCGGACCTTTAATTACTGCGGTAAACTTTCTTAATCACGGAGTTCACAGACAAGGATGTGGAAAGTCGGATAGAGGTGGGGGTTCTTTTCCGTCCCCATATCCACTGGATATTTTACATGTTAATTATCTCGAATGGTTCTTGCTTTCTTTATTCATATTTTCTCCGCTTGGTCCTTTCTCTCCTCTCCTCTTCCCTCTCTCCCTCTCTTCATGTGGGTGTAGCCCGAGGCCGCGCCGCAGGCTCCCCTCTTCATTTCAACTGCAGAATGGAAATGCTAATTACACGGCGGCCGAGCTCGATACACACACACACACACACACACACAACAAAAAAATCATCATTTTTATTTTTACTCATTTTAAATCAAAAGTGTTGCTCAATTTCCAATATCGTTAGAATTAAAACGAACGATATAGTAAAAAACAACAACAACAACAACAATAATAATAATAAATTAAAATAATTAAAATAATAATCATTACTGACATTGAAACGCCAGCTGTTTGCAGTGTCTGTGTGCGTGTCAAGCGCATACAGATGTTGCGTATACATATTTTCTGTTATCATTACAACAGCCTGTAGGTTTTACGCACACCCTTTGACAGTATATGATTTCATATTAAATGCAGCATCTGTTCGAGCATGTTATGCCTTATCAAAGGTTCTAACTTCATTTCCAGTCATTGTGCAGCCGAACTTCTAATTGCCGCCTGCATTGTACTGGGACATCTGGACTGAGTGTATCAAAGCCGGCAAAGCGCGTCCCTCAGCTGCCGAAACAAAAAATCAAGTTAATTAGCGCGATGCATGTTTAATTAAAGCCAATTACAATATCTAAAATTACCTAATCGAAACCTGTTTTTTAATACAGTGAAGGTGCCCTCAGTTCTGCTCAAAACAACAGTCTTTTTCTGTGAATAAATTCAAGCCACGATGATTAAATGGAAGCGAAATCCAAGAATTATTATTATCATATTATTATTATTATTATTATTATTATTATTATTATCATTATTATTATTATTATTAATAATATTATTGTTATAATAATACCTAACATTATATATCAGTGTCTGTACCACTATTATAATTAAATAAAGTTTCCATTAAAAAAAATGTGACCGCATCTGATTTCTCAATTCATTTAATTTCTCGCTAATAAACTAATAAACCCGCTAATAACGTAAATGCAAAGTCGTATTGGTCTATTTATTTATTTTAAAGGGGTGCCAGTGTGTTCTGGCTTAGTAAGTACAAGTTTAAAGCTGCATTATACAGTCTGAGCAGAAGGAGGCGCTCTTTATCAAATTTAAAAAAAATGTCTGCTTGGGCAGAAAAAAAAACATGCAAATCGCGTTGGAAAAATAATCTTCACTTTCCACCTCTTTCCTCTCACAGTTCCTTTGCACATGTTTCAGAGATCATCAACACGTCTGTTAAAACGCCCCAGTGTTAAATAAAACTGTCAGGATTTCTGTTTTCCTTTCTTTCTTTCTTTCTTTCTTTCTTTCTTTCGATTTTTTTACGTATAATAAATAAATTCAAAAATAAATTCAGAAGATTTCGAAAGTTTTCGTCCGATTAATTAGGGGAGAAAAATCAATATACACTTTTGTCTACTGTTATAAAATTACTTACGTCATTAAAATGATATCTAAACAGATTTGCAACAAAAAAAACCCAATCATGTTTCGGTGTTTATATGCAAAATAAAAAAAAAATCGTTTTTAAATTTTTGCATATGTAAATGTCATTTCTTTCATTTCAATAACTATCACTGCAATCAACGGGGAACGGATCCGATTTTCCTCCACTTTCTCCATTAGAGAAGCCATTAGTGTGATGATCAAGCTCGAGCTGTGACGAGTGCGCAACAGTTTCAGCATCACAGCACTGAATGATTGATTTACTTCGTGCTTACACACACACACACACACACACACACACACACACACACACGCACACAAACTAAGCGATCTGTGTTACAGGGCATTTTTACAGCTTAAGTACAAAAAAAAATTGCGTGTAGGTAAAACCAGGACTGAATTGCTGTTCTGGTATTTTACGCAGTCATGTGATGATCAATTAATGACTGTTTTTTTTTTTATTTATTACATTACACTTTCTTGGCCCTGCAATTGTGGCTGATAAGTGCTGACATCACATTGGGTTCAGATTCAGATTTTTACGCTTGTGAGCAACCAAGAGGTCAACAAGTATCTGCTTTTACGCAAATCTTGTCTACTTTTAAATGTAATAGTTTTTAATGTGCATCTCAGCATCAATTCCAGTGTTTGTTAATAAACTGTTACGCATTTTACGCATGAACATTTAAATTCCATTTGTTTAAGGGAAAAAACAACACATCTTTTTGAAACCAGGTTTAAATTACGTGTAAAATATCCACGAAATAGCAGTTTAGGACACTACAATAGTGCAGTGCTATTATGTCATATCCAATTTTGCATGCTTTTACACGAGACTTATGCGTGAGGCACTACAGGTTAGTGCACTATTTTACGCATATGTAGTGCGGTGGTATGCGGATTCCGGTGTAACTGGTGTATGCAATTTGGGACCAAGCTATTTTATGATTGTGGTTTACTATGTAGTACGGTACTGTTTGGGTGGGTTTGGGACGTGTCCGAGACTTTGAGGGGATTTGGTGAATCGGGCACGCGCGGAGGTGGTGGGGGCGCCGGTATGACGAGCAGAGAGGACAGCTGGGCAAGCGGCCATGTGAGCGACCACTCCGCGACATCTGGGAAACCTACTGGCGCGCGGCACGCGCGAATCGGTTGATGTCGCTATTTAAATGCTAATTTTTTTTTTTTGGAGGTCGGGGATCGTCGAAGCCTCCGGCCCGTAAATGCTCACAAAAGGAGCATTTCGTGTGCACAATAAAGGAGGGAGGAGGGCTCGTCTCTTTTCCTTACGAGAGGCGAACATACCGAGGAAAATCTTATTCAGAGCTGCAGGAGCAACTTTTCTCTTTGTGCGCTGTCGGCTGTTAGCACACTTTCCGCAAAAGATCTGACATCAGCGACACAAGACAACTAAATCCACTCACACCCACTAACTACACCTACATATTATTATTACTATTATTATTAGTATTATGTAATTTGTTAATATTTTTGTCAACTTTTTTTGCTCACAAATTACGCGAAAAAAAGGTCGAATTAAAAACTAAAAAAAATGTAAATTAATTATTTTTTTATCTTTTCCTAGTTTTATATATTAGCAGGTGTCTATTATTTAAGTAATATTTGCTAAGTAAATTCCACAGTGTTTTTACACATGAACACCAGGCCTACTTTTACTTGATTTTGAAATGTAAATCTAGCAAAAACAATTAAATGGTTACAGAATAATAGCATTTTTAATCGAAATCTATCAAACTCCAGCATGTGCTCTCAGCATGTCGGAGTGCAGGCGAAAGTTGGCGGATTATTGTATTTGGTCCTCACGCTTTCGGCTCCAGATGAGGCTGGAAAATGAGCTGAGATAGGTGCAGGCGGAGCAGCTGATTCTCTCTGGCCAGATGGCTCCTCAACACAGATTTGCATTCATTTTCGCCTTAATATCTTCCAAAATAGAGGGGCAGCTGCATTTGTTGTCAAATAAGGTTTAAAAGTCCCTTTTTTTCGGAGGGGATCGTTACCTTCGCGATGGCATTGTTGAACTTTTCTCCCCTCCTCCCCTCCCCTCTCTAGTCAACAGTATCAGCTTTAAAAGGATTTAGGCTAAAACCCTAATTTGATAATCAGATTGAAATCGCTTTGGTGTGTAATCTGTATTAAAGATACTGTAGATTGCGGTTAGCCAAGCAAAAAGGAAGTGTGAGGGAAATTTTTAGGCAGATTCAAATATAAAGATTTAAAACATGAGATGCAAAGTGCTTTGCATAACCTAATAAATTATTTTACTAATTAGGCTACACGTGTTGTACTGGGCTATTGTGACAGGACACATTTCTTGAATAAATAATATAAATAATAATTACAAGATAAAAAATTGCAAAAACATTGACATTTTAAAGATTCATAATCTACCACACCGAATTAATGATATACACACTGGTATATTTTATAATAAAATCGCGTTAATGTAGTCTTTATTTTTTATTTGTTTTTTTTTTATTTGTTACACCGAATTAAAAATTACATCAAGCATCACTGCAATTAATAATAATAATAATAATAATAATAATAATAATAGGTTTTTATATAATATAATTTTACTACTTACGTAATTAACTGGACGAGCAGGCAAGTAATAGACTTTTCAGACGAGCAACAGCTTTGATAATTCACTTATCTTTAGGAATAGTCATTAACCCCCAACACCAGCACAAACAGATTGCTCTGTAAAACACACATCTCTCCTTCTCTTTCTCTCTTTCTCTTTCTCCGTCCCCGCATCCCTCCCTCCAGTGCGCTGCGCTCCGGCTCCCCAGATAACCCACGTCGGAGTCTCGATTTTCAACCATTCATTAAAATATTAACATTAACACACACCCTGCCAAGTAGCAAAAAATAAAAAAAGGAACACTTTACACTCCCATATCACAAAACTAAATAACCACTGGGTGCATTATTGTCTTTAAAACGCTCTATTTATTATAAAAAGGCTCATGGAGCGAGAGGGTGGACGCAGCGGATCCCTCGAGTCCTTCCACAGTTTTCAGATGCAATTTTAGCGCGATTTGCCAAAAAGCATCTCGGTTTTTCTGGGCATTTGTGCGCGACTCGGCACGTGTATGAGGATGTGTGTGTATGTGTGTAAAAAAGAGTGTGCATGAGTGCGTTTGTAAGGGTGTTTTGCACACTTTGCAACTTAACTACGTTTTAGATGGTTGTGCGCGTTATTCTTTTCCGAACTTCTGCTGCGCATCGCGCTCCTGTGCCGGTAGATAATCAGCGCAGCTAATAAAGATTTTTACTTCAAAAAATCTGCAACCGTCAAATTTGCAGCGTGATTTTAACATATAATTTAGTCATTTTATTGATCAGTGTGCTATGTGCTACTCCAGCTCCGTTTGACTTTCATAGCGACACAGGGGCCAATTAGGCATCTGAGATATCCGTCACTGTCATTTGCACGTCACGGTGATTGAGCGGATGACAAGAGCCAATAAATGATTTTATTCTGCATGTGAAACCACAGAGTGAATAAATGCACCTAACCTTAACTGCGCTACTCATCTGAGATCTTGCAGAGCTCAAAGCTCCAAACCGTTTGTGCCGTTTTTCTATGTGCAATCGTATTATTTTATCTGCATTACTTTTGCCCAATTATTAATATTATTTTTTAAACTAAACAACAAAACAAACAATAGATTTAAAAATAGCATCCTGCATGCAGAAGCTGCGCAAATTTTTAAGACTGAGCTTATTTCCTCTCCCTTATTATGCTCGAGCTCATTTATGTTCGGAAAAGGTGAATAGAAAAGTACATCGCGCTGTCTGCTTGTAGTGTGTGTGTGTGTACTCACGCGGTACTTGGGCAACGCCAGCGACCGGAAATGTCAGACCCCTTCTCCTCCATATATGGACAAAACCCCGCCCACTGCGCGTCATCGCTCTGACAGCGTGGATCCCGCGGGTCTAGAGTTTTGGCTCCCGGGAAAGGCTTCAGTCCTAGGGGATAGAGGGCTGAGTTTTGTACGCTTCCATCCATTCCGAGAGACGCTAAAGGCCCCCCTCATCAAGCTCTCTCCCGTGTCCGGGAACACCTCCGCGCTAAATCATAGTTTTTTTCCCGTTTATTTGTCTTTTGGAGCTGGAGCGCCTTGCCAGAAAGTGGTCGATTCAGCAGTGTCCTGAAGCTTTTTTTTTCCTGTAGGGATGATGACACGAGCCTGAGAGCATCATCACAGCGCTAAGTTACAAGTGATGTTGAACTGATTTTTTTTTTAAAGAAAGAAAAGAGGAAAAACAACATCCAGGTATTTCGACGACTCCTCCAACAAGATCTCGATCCAAACAAGCCGCTGAGAGATCTTGACAGAGAATCCTCCACTTACTAAAATCGTCCATGTCGTGCCAACACAGGACGCGCTGAAAAGGAGCCGAGACTTGTTGTGAACTGGGCTTGTTTCTATTATTTTTTTCTTCTTTAACAAATCACGACCAAACTCTCTCAGAGATCCGAGTGCGTCTTGTGGAGAAACGACGCTTCCTTTTTTTCCGATTTTTGTTTTGACCTCGTCGGCTGGAGCTGGTTTGCGCGCACGCCGCTTTAATGTTTGGGATTCAGGAGAATATACCGAGAGGGGGGACGACTATGAAAGAGGAGCCGCTGGGCAGCGGCATGAACCCCGTCCGATCATGGATGCACACGGCCGGGGTGGTGGATGCTAACACAGCCGCCCAAAGGTACGTCTGCCAAATCATCCCGATATTTTTTTCATGCATTTCTCAGACCAACCCTAAATCCCCACTTATGCCATGTGTCAATTACGGTCTCCCCGTGCACCTCTCCGCCGCTCATTACATCATATTACTACTGTTTAAGTGACAAATCAAGAATACTCTCTCGGTCACTTTCCACCAGCTTAGATGCTTTTTTCCCTAATACTGTATCTATTTCGTGTGTATCCCTCCCTCCCCTTGCTCCCTTGCTCCCTCTGTCCCTACTGTTTAACCGACCCCGGTTTATCATCTTTTTCTCCCGCAGCGGAGTGGGTCTGGCGCGGGCGCATTACGAGAAACAGCCGCCGTCCAACCTGAGGAAGTCCAATTTTTTCCACTTCGTCTTGGCTCTTTACGACAGACAGGGTCAGCCGGTCGAGATCGAAAGGACAGCTTTTGTGGACTTTGTGGAAAAGGAGAAAGTAAGCGCCGCTATTTGGAAATGCCGCGCAAGACGATCTTATTCCTGTCTCAAGTTCACAGAACTTAGAGAAACGCACATGCGCCAGAAAGTTCTGATTCGAACCGAGGATCACAGAAAATTTATTTCACGCTTTTCATTATATATAAAAAAGTGTATTACTGAATATTTAACAATGCCAGTATTTATAACTGGACACTACCGTTTAAAATGTAAACCCGATTATTATGCTACAGTTTAGTGTTATATACATTTTGAAAGCACGTTGTCCTTAAAACAAATAAAAGTTAAATATAGAATTTGAACAGAATTTGGATAGTAAATATTTGCTATTGTTATAAATAAATTAATAGACACGTTATTCACGTGTCTATCTATAACTACAATTAAACAGATATTTTTACACATGCAATATTTAAACAAAACTCCGAAAACAGCAGTCTGATTGCCAACCGTGCTTATTTTCAGGAACCAAACAGCGAAAAAACTAACAATGGGATACATTATAAACTACAGCTTTTATACAGCAATGGTAAGTCAAACTTCTCCATACTGACACTAACCATTAAGCCCAAAATAAAAAATATATATTAAATCATACTAATGTTAATTATTTTCAATTTCAGTGCTTGCTTTCTTTCAGGTTATTTGTTATAAAAGTGTGAAAAAAACTATTTGGGTGTTTTTTCCACTTATATTTAATTATTCTAGATTTGTGCATCTTTTTTTGCGAGTTTTTATATTATAGCAAAATTAGAAAATGTGGCTAATTTATTGCGTTTACTGAATGAAACATTTCCCACAGGCGTCAGAACAGAACAGGATCTTTATGTACGGTTAATCGATTCCATGACAAAACAGGTAAGAACATTTTATTTTTGTTTTTAATAAAACAGCTTTGCTATTATTATTATTATTATTATTATTATTATCGGATTTTAGTTAATTTTACTCTTGCTTTATTTCCGTCCTGCTGCATTTTTAATTAAGTTGAAATTTAATTTTAATATGTATCTCTATTTCTTGCGATTTCGTTTCTTGTGTTGTGTTTGTTTAGTATTAATTATTAACGCAACACTATATATAGAAGAGAAGGGGGAAAACCCCGACCTGACTAAGCAAGCGCTTTATAGCTCGCGCCTGTGCAGGAGAAAGGGGAATGCAGGGTTCATGAAAGGCTGCTCGCTAAATGCGGGGGATAAAATGAGCTCTCATTCTTCCCTCGTCATTATTCAGCTCTTATTTAAGCTCTCCATGCCGTTCATATTTCTTTATGATTTACTACCTTGGAGACAATCTGCTGTATTTGATATGCCCCAAGTTAAAGTTAATCACGGAGCTAAATTCTGCTTGGAGTTTTAATATAATTCATGCAGGAAAATGCATTTTTTTTTTTTTTTTTACAAATAAACTGTTCTAAAATTAAAGTTATCCTCCCGTGCACAATACATCATTTCCCTCTAATTTTTTTGGTTTGTATATTTTTGGCTGCTTTTTATTTAATTGGTCCCTGCATTTATTATCTATTTTATGACTATGATGGATAGCCTGAGGGTCGTGCCTTCTTGCTCCATACGCGTATAGAAAGAGAAATAAATCCTGAGGACCACTCGAGTTTATACTGTTCTATTTCCTCGTCATGATGTTGCATTTTAACCGTCTCATTTCCTTCCATCATGGCCACGTTGAACAGATAGACAGCTCTGGTTATTTGGTTATACCTACGTTTAGACAGGTTGACTGGGGTTGCCTGCGCGACAGAAATTATAAATATAGGCTGTGTTCTAATTGGTGTGAAAATGATCAAAGAGTCAATGGCGCTGAACAGACACTTTATGGATTTCCCGTATTTACAGCGCGCGTGTGTGCAGTGTGTGTGTGTGTGTGTGTGTGTGTGTGTGTTTGGGTGGGTGTGTAGGAGGAAAAGGAGTGAAAAATAAATCACGGCTATAATATGGATAGATAACAAAAAAAAAAGCGCCATCAGACAAATCATTTCTTTCCATCGCTTTTACAGACTTAACGTTCATGTTTTCATTTGAGATAAATTATAATTAACTAATTAAGACGCAAAAAACCCCAAAACTTTAACGCGCTGAATTTTACGCAGGTCTGTTTGCCATTCTTGTTATACCTTCTATACAAGGAAATCTAGGAGATTTATCAGCCCTTTAATGTATTAACGGCTTTCATTTGGAGAGGGAGAAAGGAAGACAGAGTGAGTGAGAGACCTAGAGAGTGAGTAGGAGAGAGAGAAAGAGAGAAAATGAAGGAGAGCGCACCTCCAGCTCTGCGCCATCTGTTAAAGCCAATGCTCAAAAATTACTCAAGCGTCCCCTTCCGACACCGTGATTTTATCTAAAGCAACGAGGAAAAAAAAATCATTGTTAGCGGCTCAAAAATAAACAGCAGATTGGCCATTAGCACTTTTCCCCCTCCAATGTGTGGCGATGATAGGCGCGGTGATGTGTGCGCTCCCCGAGCCCATCTGCACCCCGAGCGCCTTTAATGCACCAGCATTTCCTTCTCATCCTCTCAAATAAAATGCAGCGACGAGCTAAACGGTTAACATATGCGCCTCTTCATTTATAAAGTGCTATTAATGTCACATTATTTATCATCACAGCAAAGCGCCCGCCGATGATATTAATTTCAAATAGAATATGCGTCTCAATCATAACTTATTTATGACATACTGGAACAAAGGTCATGCCGTAAGGGAGGCTTTATAGATAAATTAAAAAAAAAAAATATTACGTCGCTTTTTTATACAGACACTTTGTTTATTTTTTAAATTCTTACCCTAATTTATAAAACATAATTTTAAGAGTGTGTTTAGATAAATTATTCGTATTGATCTATTGGTGAAAATGTATTTTATAAAAAGCAACATTTCAAGAAATATTGATGTTTTTCATGACGCTATTTTATTTGTTATTTTTATTATTAATTATTTCTATATATTATTTTTATATATTATTCCTATATTTTATTATTACATATTTTTATATTCGTTTTTATCTATTTTATTTATATATAATAGAATGTAATAATTTTTGGGGGGGCAAACTGTTTACTGTCTCCCTTTTTCTCTGTCTTTTTTTTGGTTTTAAGGCAATTATTTATGAAGGCCAAGATAAAAATCCGGAAATGTGCCGAGTTCTTCTCACACACGAAATTATGTGCAGGTAAGGAAAACATAAATTATGCATATATTAAAAATGGTGATATTATTAAGGTTTGACTATTGAAAACATTTAGGGATTAGAAAAACGACAGAAAAAAATAATTGACTCATAATAATCACAACAACAAAAAGGAGAATAATATTACATAATATTAATAATAATAATCCGGATATTGAGAGGATTTTTTGAATTAATTAACCGGTTGCGCACTAAGACGGAAACAGAAGCAGGTCACTACTAGTGTGTTTGTGTGTATGTGTATGTGCGTGTGTGTGTGTTTTCGGCATGTGGATAAACTGATCCCGAGGATTGAAAATCCGCAAAGTTTAACTCGACAGAATAAAAAAAAATAGCTTTAGTACTAAATTATTATTATTATTATTATTATTATTATTATTATTAGGCAATTATTTTTGGTCGTTATTCTGTCGTGCTACTAAGAGCTGATTTCACCAGCATTTCTTTGTGTTTTTCAACCCTCAAGCCATGATGAATTAGGAATTCACACGTCAAACTGAAATGGGAAAATTGTGACAGGAATAAAGGAGTACAACCAATCCAATTTTAAGCACTAACATCAAGCATCAGTTACAGGCCCAAAGGTCATGCTATGTTGCCAGCTTCTGCTTTAGTGCCATTAGTCCCCATTGATGTGCTGCATTCACAGAATTGAGCTCTTAGGTATTAACATACAAAATACTCCTCTCGCTGTGTGCTGCCGTGCTCCAGAGATAAGACGGCCATTGCTATTGACCATTCATGTGGCTTGTACTGTGAGTCCATGCACTTTCACATGTGCGTTTTTTTGTCAAGTGCCTGTGTGCTTTTTTTTCAACTTTAATCACTTTATCTGCCAGCTTAAAGGAGCTTTACATATTTTTCTGTACCATATGGTGAGAATTTGGACTTGTAACCATTATAAAAGTGTCCTTCTTTACATGCAAGAGCCATACAAATTTTTTTCCCATGTATCATTTTAGCATTAATTAAAGCACTTATAATGGGAGCGTTATGGCAGCCTCAAAATGGAGGCATTGGCACATTGTGAACGACTGATGCAGGCTTTTGAGCCTGTAATTAATAAGTGCCCGACAAAAGCTCTGGTTGAAGGTGGCATCTTGCATCCTCTCCAGATATAACAGCTTGACAATTAGAGGTAAACAAAAGGCGAAGCTGTGAAAGTGATCCTCCTGCCTCTTGGCATCCCCCCCTTCCTTTCGCAGTTCTCTGATCAGCACCAATGCAAATACCGCAACATGTTGTTCCCTGTTTCGGCAAAGCAGCGCCCGGTTTGGGGATGGCCAGCCAGTCAGGCAGGCAGGCAGGCAGCCGCCTCCACTTCCCGCTATAAAGAGAAAGAGCAAATGACGGATTTGGATTCAGGCACTAGCAAGAGAAAACATGCGCTTCCTGAACTGAGACCCAATCTTACATTGCTGCTGTTTTTCCTTTTCACAGCCGATGTTGTGACAAGAAAAGTTGCGGAAACAGAAACGAAACCCCTTCAGACCCCGTGATCATCGACAGGTAAGGGCCCAGCTCTTGTTTTTTTGTTTGTCTCTGGGTGGGTTGTCTTTGTTTGATGGGTGGTACGGTTCGGTGTTTTGGTCTTTGCACAGGTGGGTTGACTTGGAAACCTGGGGGTGTCTTTAGGGAGTGTGTAATTGCTTGAGGTGCCAAGGGAGGCAGTTGTTTTAGCCCTTCCTCTTTCAGCAACCAGTCATTTATTCTTACAGAGCGGCTGGCTTTAGACTCACAGCGCTTCCTGCTTCATCCTCATTTGTTAACAAGAGCATCATTCACCTCCATCTCCTCTTCCCCTGTTATCTCCTCTGTAGGCATAAGACGTCATTCTCACAGCTTCCCACTGTCCTTGTTTCTCCTAGAAGGCGTGTATGTGTGTGTGTGTGTGTGTGTGTGAGCTCCCATACTGCTACTCCTGAGTAATGAGAGATGTTTCTCAGCTGGTTGTTGCTGCTTACGTGTTGATAACATTAGCGAGTTTAAATACACCGTCTCCTGGTGGATCGATGATTGACTTTTTTTTTTTTTTTTTTTGCTCTTATCCCTTTCTTTGTAGTCGTGTTTTCTTTTGAGCCTTTGTGCTGGTTACAAACATTTAGCAAGTCTTGGAGTGCTTTCTTATCACCAATTAACTTGGCAGAGTATACAAGCGTAGAGAAGATGAGAGCAGGTCTGAGGAATAGGGATGTGCCAGAGAGTTGCCCGGGCCTCTTGGAGATTAGTGAGGTAGAACAAGCCCACCATGCTCCATAAAGACAGCACGAACAACTGGCACTCGGTGCCAGAGAGCGGAGCGCTCTCTCTCTCTCACTCTGTTTCTCTCTCTCTCTCTCTCCCTCTCTCTCTCTGTCTCTCTCTTTCTCTCTCTCTTTCTGTCACACTCTCATTTTTAGCACTGTCTCACTTGCTCCCCATCTCTCTCTCCTCGCTCTGTTGATGTTGCAAACTTATCTCCCCATCGTGAACTTTGCCGTCCTCCGAGCGAGAAATTAGATTGGGGAGAGTAAGACAGCGAGCCACGAGCCGAGGCAAAATACGCGCCTCCGCTGGACAGCAATGCTAATGTTTGACTAGCTGAAATAGCTGTTTGCTTAGTGGAGAATGTTTGGTATCTGACACAGGGAACATCTCTCTTATTAGTAATCAAATAGGGACTGCCAGTTGCTACTGCCACTCAGCACAAGTGTGTATGTGTGTGTCAGAGTGTTTGTGCGAATGTGTAAAGTGATGGAAAAAAAAAGAACTCACTGGCTCGGTGCTGAATTTATGGCTGTGCTTACATGCTTTGAGCGCTATGAATTTCCTCCCATCACACATCCTATGGTTATGGTTTGCTGTTGTGCATGATAATCAGTTTTTACAAGCATTGCCAAAGAGTGATATACGAATGGAAAATACACTTTACTACCATGATCTATGCTAGCAAAAAAAACTGGAACCATATTTATGGAAAAATTATCTTTTGACCTTTAAAGTAGCGTTTTATTATTATTCGCTGTCTTGTCCGTGAGTAAAACCAGTGATTGACTCGACATGCGCTCGGTGTTCTTCCACATCGCGGACTGTAGTATTTGAACAGAGTCGCTGATGTGCAGCAACAACCTGTGAGCGGTAATTAGTAGCAGGATGTTTTAATAGAAGGCTGTTTGAAGAATTATGTTACACTGCCCTGTAGCAGAGAGGAGAGGGAGAAGTAAACCGCGTCTCACTTCCTCTTGCTAGTTCCTGGGATGTCTGAAATCCAGTGAGCTCTATTCATCCGCCTCGCTTAGCTTACAGTATATATTTACCTTCAAAGAGACACATGCTGAACACTGTACAACAGGGTGTCATTGATATTTAACGCACTGACTCTTCCCATAAATTGCTCGGCTTTGTATTGCGCCTAAATAGACTTGGAGAGATCGGGTGTCTGCGCTTTGTGCTTCAATCTGGCGAACAATGTGTGTAACACTAGTAAAATAGGAAAAGAGGAACAGTGGAAGAGGGATTGAGTCTCAGGGAAAGAGACTGCAGCGAAAGGAGGAGATATTGTCGTAAGTTCAAACAGTGGATAGAAAAGCTCACATTTTCATTGTGGGCTGCCTGAAAAGGCCGAGAGTATCGTTTTCATCCGTTCTCCACCATCACAAAGGCAGACGTGCTTCATTAGCCTAGCGCATTGTCTGCATATTGCCACTTTAAACAGATGATTTTATCCGTTTGCTCCCAGAACTCCTGGCTAGAAAATCTTTAAAAAAAAGTGCTGAAACTTTAACCTGGAATGTGAAGTACGAGTCTGGGTGGGAAAAGCGATGAGGGGCCAAGTTTTCAGCACAGAACGTCTATTTTGTGCTCATTTCTGACAGCCAAACTTGTGACAGAGGGATATGTAGATATGAAATGATCGGTGTCAGGAACAGGGAGGCCTACGTGTGCTCATGTTCAACAAGCGCTTGGAAATAATGGTTTGCATGGACATGGAAGGGAATGAATCTAGAAAATGAATGGGAGGATTGTTTAGGCAGACAAGGGAGGGCCGATTATGTTACAATCAAAACATTTAACATGGGGAGAAAAAAAAACGAGAAAGAGAAGGGAACATAAAGGAGGAGAAAGAGAGAGAGTGAGAGAGAGAGAGAGAGGAAAGAAAGGAAAGGAAGACAAGAATGAGAGAGGAAGAAAGAGAGAGTCTTATGCAGTGCAGGTCCATGCTGACCAGAGGAACTTGTGATCCATTATCGATAACATTCTCAGCACCATTTTCCCAGATGGCACTCAGGGCAGGCGCGCTGCTCGCTGGCACCGGCACAGCCAGTAACTGGCACCATCACGCTGCTGGCATTTTCAATGGAGTTTAAGAGACTTATCATTCCAAATGTGTCCTATTTTCCTGTAGGCAAGCCAGACATCTGTTTATCCTATTTTCTCTTGGACTTTAGCACAGCTTGGGAAAAAAAAAAGAAAAATAACAGCAAAAGAACGAAAAAGTTGGTCGCATTTAACAGCTGTTGCAGAATTGCAGAATCGATCTCAATGGATCTCTAAATATTTTACCTCCCAATGCTCTGGCATAGATTATTTATCTAAAAGGGATGTGTAAAAAAGATGAAAAATGAAAAGATAGCACAGACAAGATGTAATGCAGAGGTTTGTCAGTGATGGATGCAGTTGAGGTTTTAGCGATCATGTGAGAGCGTGTCAGGAGAGGATTGTGGCTTTATTCTGTGGCTCACAGGCTAACAATACTTGCCACTGATCAGGGCTTTCCTAGCCACCGTTCTCCCTTTCACTTCCTGTCACAGAGGTCAGGACAGCCTGACCCCGGAGAGATCCCCTATCCCACCCTATGCAGCTGAATAATGCATGAGATTGACTTTTTTTTGTGCACACACGGTTGTGTGCTGTACCGGTTTACATCCTTTAGTTTATGCCGCACAGCCGCTTGCACCTGTTCTCCTACTGGGCTCCGACATCATTTGGGCCTGTTGCAGATTTCATTTAACGTTTATTAGATTTCCATACGAGGTGGATTACTGGTAATTATTAGTCACAGAAAACAAGTGATGAGAGATTTTTGCTTTCAATTAATGACAGTCTTTTCCATTTTGTTCTTAAATACGTTTTTTTCTTCTGTTGGTTCGCTGGTACATGATGGCCAGGTCTTCCTGACGAGCTTTCCTCCCTTTCTTTGGTGTGCAGATGCTCGATTGCGGCTCGCTCCGAGCTCAGCTGAACAAATGCCAGCATTTAGAAGGTCAGAGCTTTTGTTGGTGTGCGCAAAGAAAAAGAGGAGCGCTATGGAAATGAGCAGAGATTAAAAAAAATGACATTTTTAACCAAAAAAATTAATTTCATTGTCTCTTAAGATGGATGTCATTTACATTTTCCATGAGGATGCTAGCGACGTCTAATTACATATCAGTGTCAGAGCAGAAGAGCATCGTGATGGACTTGAAGAGAGATAGTTTGTTTTGAAGTGCTTCTGAATGGCAGGTTTTCAAAGACCTGTGTGGAGCGTAATTAAAAGAGTGTTAAATGGAGAACGGTGCTTTGTTGCTCTCTCTCTCTCTCTCTCTTTCTGGCTGTCTGTCTCTCCTGTAGGAAGCAGCAGAGTGTTGCTCAGCTGTTACTGTAGCCTCCAGCCATTTCAAATCTGCATCTTTTCTTTTTTTTATACTCAGGTGACATTCAGACATGAATGTGTATACGTGTTTTGTAAGTAAACACGCTCATGAGTTTGTGCGGGCAGCTTTTTCGTGCATTGTTTTTTAGAAATTGTGTGTATCTGCAAGAAAAAGAGATAAAGGAAAAGGGAGTACCATTAAAGAAGTTACACTAGTGAGACACTAAAGAGAGAGAGAGAGAGAGAGAAAGAGGGAGAAAGAAAGAGATGAAGCAAGAGAGCTTCATTAGTTCTGATTAATGGCCAAGCAGACAGCAGATACATCTCTGGCCAGGTAACAGCCTCACAGCCACACTACAGCAGCAGCACAGGTGTGTTCAGCTGCTCTTATTTATGAGGCAGTCAGCAAGCTTTCACTTGCTCATGCCATACACACACACACACACACACACATGGAAAATAAAGCACAGTGCTCCCTTTCAGCCAGCTTGCCTATTGAATAAGTAAGGTGATAACACGGGCCAGGTTACAAACTCTACTGACCACTACCAAATTAGCCGATGCAGCAGTAAAAAAGTCTCCCTTTCGCCTTCCTTTTGCCCCAGCGTGTGTTTTCTGTGTGCACGTGTCTGTGTGTGTGTGTCTGGCCCATGTTAGTGGGGGGTATTTGCGTTATTCTAAGAGGCCATTAATGCGTGCCTACACAGAGCTGGCCATGCTAAGCGGCTGCCGTTTTGGTGCAGGTGTTTTGCCAGGCTCTTTTGAAGCTTCAGTCACACACCAAGCCGCAGCCGCTCGCTGCTGTCAGGACTGTCTGATTTCGCCTGTGGCATGGGAACCTTCTCTGGGAGGTGTGTGTGTGTGTGTGTGTGTGGAGGAGTAGTAAAGCTCAGAGTGAAATCCAGGGAGGAAAGGACGCAGTCATAGATGTCAGAAACCCCTTTAAAGGAGTGAACGATACTATGTACATTCTTCCACACTCACTTATCCAGAGCAGGACAAGGATGGACTACCATTTGACATCATTAAGATAAGAAGTAGATATTTTTTTATTTTTAATTTTGGAAAGAGGTGCAGTAAAAAAACCAACAATAAACGGATTCTTTGCAGTATTAGAGCTGAGCAATGTGATAAATATGACAAAATTTTAAAAGTCATTTTCTTTAAATGCAAAGAATTTTATCAAGACCTCTAATTTTAGCTTTTGGGTGTAGACACACACAGGGACACACACATGACTGACCGAATGTATGTAAAAAATAATAATTTATTTTTTAATAATTATTATATGGATTAATAACAATCATAATAATAATCATCTAATTTAATTTATTATTCTTAAGCCATAGTTCCCATTTTTTATATTGGGATAGGGTTAAGGGCCTTTCTCAGGGGCCCAGCAGAGGCAGCTTGGTGGTGCTGGAGATTGCACTCATGATCCTCTAATCAGCGGTCCAACACCTTAACTATTGAGCTACCACTTCACCTTTAGGTCACTGAAAGAATTCCCCAAATTTCCATTGTATTTGACCAAAAAACATAAATGTCAGGAAAATGTGCCTTCATATTATTTTTTAAATGCCCATCAAATTAATTAAAATAGCAAAGCAACTGCTATAACATGTAATTAACAAGAAAGATAATTACAGTTGTGTAAAAGTATATACAAGGGAAAGAATGATATCGTTTTTTTTATGTGTGACCTGAGGCGCCTCTAGCAATTTTGAGCCCTATGAAAGTTTGGGCCACCTACCAAACTAATACAACTAATAAAACAAATCTCTGTGGGGGGCCCTAAAATGGTTTGACCCCAGCAATTGTCCTACCTTATCCCCCAAACCACCCCCAACCTTTGTGGCATCCCTGCATGTGACATAACTATCATAATACTGCTGTTTGGTTTTATACATAAATGTATGTCACCTATTAACAAGTCGAATCAAATGTCAAATCGTGGCGCTCGTTTGGAACAATTGGTTAACCGATTCTTTGTCTTTGAGCCCAAAATAATGATATTCATAAAACACCTTCATAAGCTGAGCTGATGACACTCTCACCTTGAAACTCTTTCAAACACAACCACTATAAAAACATGAACACCCTCTCAATGGAGAGAGAAAAAGAGAAAGAGAGAGAGAGAGAGAGAGAGAGAGAGAGAGAGAGAGAAAGAACAGCTGGCTTTCTTAAACGGAGGATAACTGACAGTTGTCTCTAAGAGGTTTTAATGAAGACTGTCACCTTTTATGCCAGAAAGTGAAGGGGTGCCAGATCTCTAAGAGAGCAGAGAAACAGGGTTGCCAGATTTACAGGAGTGTTAGGAGTGAAAGCGTGACCTGTATTTGGCAGGCTTAAATCTGTTCACGCTCACACGGAAAAAGAAACGGACAGAGCGGTCGAGAAGCCAAAACCTTGCAGCCGCTAGCCTGGGCGTGCGTTGAGCGCTCAGTCGAAACAGATGTAGTCTATTACACACTTTTTACACGGAACCCCAAAACTATTTCCTAAGGTGAATTTTTAGAGAATTATGGATAAAATGGATTGCACTTCAGGGAATAGTGAAAAAGTGTGTATGAAAGAGATTTTTTTATATCATGGTCTCTATATGGAGCCTAAATCCAGTTTGTTATATGAATCATATAGGCAAAATTTTAATTTGATTCAGTTCGGCTTGATTTGATTACATTTGTTTCATCTTACTTGATTAATCCAGTTAATTTCATTTTATTTTATTTATATATTGCATTGAATTAATATCAATACAATTAATTGCTTCTTATGTGTTTGAATTGAATCGATTCACAGACTGATTCAGTTGAATTTGATTTATATTCAATTCATTCTTCAGGAGCCATTGATACTTTTGTTGAATGCAATGGTGACACAAGTAACAGGGGGTTGTTTTGTTCTTGGTAATGACCATAACTCCATGGTGTGTGCCTTCACTGTGTGTGTGTGTGTGTGTTTCTGGGTGTGAATGTGTGTGTGCCTGCCTGAATGGGGAAATGGCTTTAACATGTGTAGAGAGGAGGGGGATCTAAGCTGGTGCTGTCGTAAGACATGTTGCATGGGCACAGGGAACGGAAGAAAGCGGCTCCAACGAGTCTCTGTTGAGACACACACAAACACACACACACACACACACAAATGGACACTGGTGAGAAAGAAATAAAGAAAGAACAAGTAGTGGACATTGTAAAGCCAGGGCACCAGCAGAAAGCAAGAATAAGAGGAAAGCAAGCACAAAAAAGAAGGAGAGTTGAAAAAAGTAAACCTGTGTGTGTGTGTATGTAAGTGTGTGTGTGTCTGGTGGGGGTATTGAAAGTTTAATCTGACAGAACTGTAAGGAGAGGGACATATGTGCTCCAAAAGGCCTTTTATTTGATTGGAAGCACCGAAAAGCAACACTCCCCTTTTGGAGGCCAGTGTGAAAGCTCCTGCTTTATAGTATGGTTCAAGTAGGACTGTCTACAGAACACACACACACACACTTTAGAAAAATAAACACAATCAATGTCAAACCTACACATTTCAATCCTAACCCACAAAGACGTGAAACCACACATTAGAAATGTTTTTACCAGCATAAACAAAACGGTTATCAGAACCAAATATTTGAGTGTTCTCTCTCTCTCTCTCTCTTTCACACACACACACACACACACACACACACACACACACACCAGTCAGTTGGAGAGGGTCTGTTATTGCTCAATAGGCAGGCGTGGGTGCATGTGCCTTTTGAATAACAACCAGGCAAATTGGATCAGTTTTGGTTAGGCGAGGACTGTAAGGAATGCAAGGCCAGGGTTAGTGAATTCAGGCAGCGTGTTCCTGTTTCCAACATACAGTTGAGATGGTCTTGGAGCCGCCTTCTGCTCTCCATTAACTTTAATGGCCGGCGTTATAGTTGTGCAATTTGTTTCCCTAAAAGATTAGAAATCAGAAACCTGAAAACGAGAACGCTTCAGGACCCATTCACAATCCCAGACATATGACATAAAAAAAATACACCAAAGGATTTGACACCTATTTCGATTTTATGATTTACATACAGTATCATTAAATATATTAACAATATAATACTTTCATTGGAGATTAGATAATCAAAGAGATCATATTTATTTAAATTCATCATTTTTAAAAGCTCTAGTATATATAAAAAACAGTATATGTTATATATATATGAAACCTAGAAACAAACACTAAAAAGTTTCGTTCATGCAATTACCTGCTTAAAGTGAGCAGTGCTTGCTGCACATAGACACACACACATACACGTTTATAGAGTCTGAATGTGTTAATGGGCCAGTGGTGTGTTTGTGAAAAGCGCAGCACGGCTGGCTGTTAATACATCCCTCACACACTGGAGGCATGAATTCACTGATTTTTTTTCTCCTCACTTTCTCTCCTGCTGTAAGACATTTGTTTTGCATTAGGAGAGGTTTGTAAATCAGACCTTAGCGCTGTCAGGACTCCTCTAGCACTCCGCTCTCAACAGGAGATATCCAGCTCTTCCTCTATCTATCCATCTAGCCATCCATTTCCCCCCCTCCCACTCATCTCCCACAGCATCCCATCATCCCAACTTTATTCTCTATTCTCTCTTTACCTACAGCTCTACTCCTCCCCTGCCCTTATTCCGCATCACCATCCATTCCCATTTTCCCGAATGTTGCAATTTGTTGTGTGACACGGCTGAGATTAGGTTAGGAAACTGTGTGCGGATTGTATTGGACTCTGAGGTCACAGGCCAGCGATCTGGACATTGGGCACAAACTATCAGTTTCCCCCTGGTGGGAGTCACTGGGCCTTGGCCATCTCCGTCCCTGGGGTCCCTTGTGCTGGATCCATCCTTTTTCCAAATCTTTAAAAAAACTACAGCAAATAAGTATCATTTATTAAAGCTGACAAGTTATCTCTACATATATACCCCCCGCTACACCCATTCTTTCCTGCTGTCAAACAATTATCAGCATCCTGTTGATAACAAAAGCAGAATTTCAGCCCTTAAAACAAGAAGTCGCCTTTACGCAGGACAAATAAAAGAGATTTATTTGTGCTCATTGCATGGAAAGATGATGCAGTGATCAAATGCCCTTAAGTCAGAACAACACAGCGTAAAAAAATACAACCCAAAGATGTGCTTCGGTGATAGAAAGTAGTTGCAAATAGCGGGTGAGCAGTTCAGGGAAAAAAGAGCGGTGATTCGAGAGCCCTGCTCTGCCCCATGGCGATTTGTCATTGTAAGAGAACCTCTTCTCATGTTTCCCAAGACCTCATTAGAATTATTCCCAGCAATTATGCTGTCCAGGAACCTGGTGCAGTCCAGCAGGCCTGACTTGCTGTTTATTAGGCTAAAAGCATGGTCTGATTTCCATGCCTTTAAATACGGGGTGTGACGCTGATTTATGGGTGTTGCAGGAGGTCAGGTGCAGTTGATAGGGCATCATTAGAGACGGCAAATATTTGGCCGAGAGTCAAGAGCTGTTTGGTCTCATGACACAAAGACAGTTAGCAAAATGATTTTATATTATAATACCGTGCGATAAATCATAGTTGCTGGTTTATCAACAGCTGCACAGATTTGAGAATAAGAAAAGCGAAAATATTCAACATTAGAGGAAATTTTTATTGACAGTTGATGTATAATAAAAACTAACAAATAGGGCTTAGACTTTTTTATTTCTTTAATTACTTTATTAAACTACTCTCAATAAAGAAGAAACTGTAATAATAATAATAATAATAATAATAATAATTATTATTATTATAAACGATCTGATTAGTGGAGTATATATTAGGCTATTGGTAATTGTGTCTGCTCTCTCTCTTCCTGAAAAATATGAGTGTTTGTGATGCAATAGCTGCATAATTATCCTCTTGTGGAGCATGCACAATGGCGCCAGGATGATGAATCGATGGCAGATTGGAAGCGTGGTTTAACTGTCATGTCCCCCCGATAAGGGGGAGCTCAGGGATTGCTCGCTCTCTCTGCTAGCTTCCTAGCCTGCCAGTTTATTAGCGCAAATCCCAAATGTTTAGTAAACTCATTAGGCTCCATCTAACGCTAATTTATCATCATAGATGGACCGTGGGAGGAGAGGGCCACGGAGAGGCCCGTGGCCATCCGCCCGATCAATCACTGCTATGGCAGCAGCCATATTTCATTAAATCTGCCCGACCCTTGTGAGTTATGTAGACTCCATTGTGGTGGACGGGCTTCCCAGGCTAACGATGCCCTCTTATGATGCTTATCTACAGGAAAACACTAAGGCCCTTCGACCCTCATCACACACTCACAGCTCCTTGCTTCAACAGCCCTTCAAACACAGACAAAAAAAAGATAAAAGAAGGGTTTTTTTTTAAGAGAAGTGGCTAAATTTAAGACAAGAGGCACACATTATAGATGCCTGTGGGGATTAAACCTCAAAGGTGGAGATAAAAAAAAGGTTCAAGTGCTAACTCAATTTTTTCTCCTTTTTCATAAGTGCAATGCCTCTGTAATGTGAATGAGAAGATCCTGAAGAACCCAGAGAACTACTGTAATTCACAAATCAGGCTGATCCTTATGATCTCTTTTCCAGATGAAATGTAGCTTTGTTGAAAGTAAAGGCGACGCCATCGATTTCGCCTGCTCTGCTCTGCTCTCCCTCCCAGACTCGATCATTAAAGACGAGACATGTGAAGAAGAGCGAACATTCTCGCTCTGTTCTTTCTGGATGCTGAACAGCTTAAGGCTTTTTTTTTATCAGATATTTAGCAACCCCCCCCATTTCTCTGCTTTTAAAAGGAAAGGTCTAAAAACGTAACGAGGTGCGGTATAACCCTGGTATGGCGGCTATAATAAAATATGACAGGTATTTCCTGGTGCTGGTCAGGTAGCGAGAAAGGTCCCCAGCAGTCTGTTTTAATTCACCTGACTTATGTTCGGCCAGCTTTGATTTACCCTCCGATTAAAACCCACCACTCGAGCGGCCGACTGAAATCAGATCTCGCCACAGCTTGGCCGTATTGATCCCTATTTAACATCAAGGCTCGGAATGGATTGGCATCGATTAACAATAAAAACACTCGGCGGCTTGTCGGGGAGGCTGTTCAATATGCTGAATGAAAAAGTATCGTGCCACTGCCCTTCATCGAGCGCCGGAGAAACAGTGGCAAAGGAAAAATAACAGCAGGAACGGCCTCGGCTGAATTTTACTAGAGGTATTTACATTTTTTTTTCTCCCCCGCTCTTTATTTTAACATCTGCTCTTGACAGCACCGGAATAAAAATACGAGAGGGGGTGAAAAAAAGGATATAAAGCATCCAGAGTGTTTGGAATGTGTCATAAGCAAAGGGCAGGACTTTTTATTCGCAACTCTAATGACAGAACAGCTGAAGTATGTGCGAGGGTTTTGTGGGAAGTTTCCAGCTAAGTGTGTGTTAAGTAGCACAAACCTGCACAAGCACAAGCACACACTTTTGGCTCTAGATCCCTGAGCGAATGGGTGACCTCACTGCAAGAGCTTGTCCACCCTGACTCATGGGGTAAAGCCCATAGAACATTAAGTTGCTCTCTGGAAGCAATGCCTTCTCAAATCTCTGAATCCTCGAGGCCAGTGGAGTCACCCGCATCTGCAAAGCATTACCTGATCTCATCCATGCAGGAGTTTACAGTTATATAACCACGCTAAAAAACCACAAATCCTACCGGGGCACTGAATCTAACACGGAGTTTATATTTCTTTTAAAAATGGCATCCGCGTGCTAGACCTACAGGAAAACATGCTGAAAAAAACACACATATACTTTACTTCGAAGGCAATGTTGATGAGTAACTAGTTACATGTAACTGAATTTACATAATTTAATTACAAAATAAATGTAAGAGTAATTTGGAACAATGTGTAATTAAATTATGTTTATTTACGAAAGATTACAAACAGGGTTACATCTGATAGGATGTTTCTGATTTGTGCGATGACCTCTGCTAACACCGTTTATTAATGCAGTGAAATTCTGATGTTTTGATTGGTTCTCTGGTTTGATTTCGCTGACACCACATCTGCCAATTACATTTATTTACCTTGCCGCTGAAACCTTTAGGTTACTACACCCTGTCTGAGAGTGGGGTTAACCCTGCCTGCTATAAATGTTTATGAACATGAATTAGTTGAAAATATCCATTACATACTTAAAAGTAATCAAATGTAATCTGGTACTTTACTTTTATTAGGGTACATCATTTAAAACATTTAAAATAAAGCAATTTGTAATCTGTAACCTATTACATTTCCAAAGTAACCTTCCCAACACTGCTCTAAGGCTGGTTTGCCTACATAGCAGAATTTATGCATATATGCACCTACACACGCCTCCGACCAAACACTCACACTTCTCTCTCTGCACTCCATTTGTACACACACACACACAAACAATCTGGAGTCTATTAGTGTCCAGACCAAATCCAATTTGATTTCTTAAGTGTTGATTAAGGTGGCGGTGACTGAAAGAGCTCGTCCTTCTCCAGCTGTTTGTTGATTATTTAACTCTAAGCGTGATGGTATGACCACCACACAATCAGTATTGCTTCTCTTCTTTTCTCTGTTCATGTCTTCTCTTCGCTCCTCTTCTCTTTTCACATCTCTTCTTTTCTTTGTTCATTTATTCTCTTCTCTTCTTTGTTCATTTATTCTCCTCTCTACTCTGTACATATATTCTCTTCTCTTCTTTTTTTCTCTTCTCTGTTCATACATTCTCTTCTCTTCTCTTCTCTTCTCTTCTCAACGCTTAATGTTTAGGCTATGACATCAGAAGAACCTGTACATCCCAACATAATCCTCCCCCCCATACATCAGCACAGTTCCCGAAATCTGAAGTCTCCCAAACATTTCCAACTCTAGATCAGTTCTGTTCCTCTTACAAGGTTCCCAGCTGTGAAGGATCAATTCAAGGCGAGTCCTGTCTCACTGCCAGGCGCACAAAAATTATACACGGCGCTGGCTGTAGAATGCCAGGCTGCTTCAACTGCAACAATGTAAAGCGTCCGTGCCAAACGTGGCAGCAGCTGCCACCTCATGTGTGGTGGGAGTGAGGTGAATGGACAAGAGGTCGCACCCACTTTGACGTTGTTGTGTTTTAATGACAAGCTAAAGAAGAGTAAGAGATGAGAGACAGGTATTTTGGTGATCAGGAAAAGGAATGCAACAGCTGCGAGTGTGTGTGTTGATGAGGAGTTGCTAAGCAGAGAGACAGAGTGGGAGAAGGGAGGAGGGGGAGGAGAGAGAGGAAGAAGTGGAGGGAAAGGAAGTCCTGGCTGACTTTTTCTGTGAGTGGAGAAGCTTTAATTGGCCTGGGGGAGAGGGAGAATAAAAGAGAGAGAGAGAGAGAGAGAGCGCAAGAGTGAGAGAAATTCGGACATTATCTTCTCAAAGCGTCTAGGGTCACTCCCTTACTTCCTTCTGTTTAAATGCTTAGCTCTGTCAAGCTGACACAAGCCAGACACATCTTTAGCTAATCTTTAACATGTAACACACACAGGAGCAGATATCAATACACTCACACACAAACTCAATGCCTTTGGACACACAAGCACAAACAATATCGGATGCAGCTTCACATAAATCTTGCATTCAGCTACAAGTATATAAACCACTCATGCACACACTCGGCCCTCCTCCCTTTCACACCTTTCAACAGGTTTGTTTTACAAGCCATTAACTCAGCTTAATGCCGATACACTTTCTCCACTTGCATCGATTTTGCGGTGTCAAACTGCTCCTGAAAAACAAGCTGACCTCTTCAAGCCGGTCCAATCTCCCACACCTTACACTGCCACTGCCACCTCTCTAGACAATGAACACATTGAAGAGCTTTCTCACCAGCTTCCGCCCTCCTCCAGGATTAAAAATGCTGAGGTAAACTAGCAGCCTCAACAGAGATTCGCCTCACTGTTTTCTTTAGTGGAATGAAGCATGGATCACGGTGTCATGCTGTGTGGGATTATAGGGGAAATGTAATTCTAGCTGGCTAGCTACAGGAAAAAAAAACAACAACGTTGAGATGCTAGTAACATGATTCTAAATGGTCCATATACGTAGTGTTAGCAAGCTTTACCTAGTTGTCTTTCTTTGTAACAATAATTTAAGAGACCTAAGCAAATGTTTTTGTAACATTTAGTTAGAATCCAAATCATGCTAACCTAAGAAATAGTGTTAGCGAATGGCTAGCTTTTTTTCTAACTGACTAAAAAAATTATCATGGTAATATTAGCTAATTGATTTAAACAAAATAAGCAATAGCAAACATAAAAAAAAATCTAGCTTCTTTTTATTTTTCAAAAATTGAAAAAATCAAAAAAAAAGTAGCAAATTGAAGAAAAAACAATCTTGCAAAAAGCCACTAAATTTAATTGTCTAAAATTTAACACAAATAATTATTATAATTAGCTAAATTAGCTAACTACTAACATATTTCTGCTAATAAAAAAAAATTTTAAACTAAATTAAAAAAAATAATAATAAAAAAAAAATGTTTTTTATTTTCTTAAAAAAAAAATTGGCGTTAAGCCTAAGTCGTTTTAAGAATAACACTATTTTTAAAACCTTTTTAAATAAATTTTTTTTCAAAATTTTAGCACCAGTGGCAAGAATAATCCATGAAAAACAGGGTAATTAAAACCACAAAAACCAGCATACATGGCACACAAACCTCGCTCTCTTCGCTAGTGTAAAAACTGTATTTCCTAAAAAAAAAATAATTAAAATTTGTTTCGTCGCTAATGGTAGTCTTACCTTGTCACCCAATGCTGGGAGTGAGGTAAGGTTGTCGAAAATATATAATAAAAAAAATGTCTCACTCAAATACCGCTTAATAAAAAAAAAAATAAGTAAAAAATAAAAAAAAAAAAAAGCAGTAATTTTACTTACACTACGAAGTAATCGAATGTTCAACCGTCAAGTTGTGGCAAATTGAAGAAAAGTAATGTATCTTGAAAATATAAGCCAACTAGCCGGTTAATTTGTCTCAACATTTAACACAAATATTAGTATGAAGTTAGCTTTACATTAGACTTATGACTAACTAACAATTAACAGGTATGCCATTTAGTTTTTTTCCGCCTTCTTCTAATAAAACAACAACTACAGCATCCTCTTATTAAATAAATTAAAGTTATAGTCATTAAATAAAGATAAAATTGAGTTGCTAGTTTTGCTCTTTCCAGCATTTTCCAGTTTCTCTGTAATTGCGTTAAGCGCTAAGTCGTTTATAAGGATATCCCGGTAGCTTTATTCTGTGTCAGTATTTTACCATTTTTTTATTACAACAATCCTTGGACCTTTTTTTTTTAAATGATACTTGTTTGTTCAGTGGTTTCACTGACTAGCACCAGTGTTGCATCAGATCCATGTGTCAACAGGGTAATTAAACCACAGAAACCAGCATACACATGCACAAAACCTCGATCGCTTCCAAGCTAGTGTTCCAGCACAAACTGTTAGTTTCCTTTAACCACACAAAAATAATTATGTTGGGCCAAGGCTTGGTAATTTGTTTCGCTAAGGTAGTCATTTACCTTGTCACCCAATGCTGGAAATGAGGTCAGGTGTCCTATTCATTTAAATGTAAGCGTTTCGATGTGTTAGCATGACAGTGTGTTAGCGACAGGAGGGCAAAGCAAAATGTCTCATCACCGCTTAACCGCTGCCATTTTTTTCTCTGCCCCCTTGTCAGAGACAGCAAATTAGTATGAGGCATCTGGGTGTAACAGCATCCAGACACGAAGAGTTTAGGCTTCTTCGTCCTTCATCGTTTTTGTTGTTCATGAATCTGCTTCGTGCCAATTTGTGCGTGCATATGCAATCAGAAGTGACTCCGATAATAATCATGCTGCCTGTTCATCATGGCAGGAAGTGTGTGTGTGTGTGTGTGTGTGTGGGAGCATGTGTGCTCCTCTGTCTGACCACCCTGAATCAGTTGGATTCCCATTGAATGAGATTTTAATCACCTTCTGCTATCACCACAACATGCAGCCGGCAAGGCCAGACCTCCCTCTATATTTATGATAATTTTTTGCTTTTGTCTTTCCCCTCTCACACACTCTTCCTTTTTATTGAAATCAGTGTTGACGGAGTGGAGTAATCCTGATTAGCGCTGAGCCTGTGGCCAGCGAAGGGTGAAAGGCATCAGCGCAGTGTTAGTTTACCGGGACACCGGGCGAAATTGAAAAAGGGGGGACAAAAAGCTGAACGCGCAGCGAATCCTTTTCTCTCCCTTCGACCACCACAAACACCCCCCACCCCAGCCTCCCTTAAACCAGATAGACACACACAGATCACAGAGCTGCTAACGCTAATCCTGTTCCACTCACTGACTCATGTTAGCCAGTGTACACACGCTAAGATTGAGTGTGTCGCTGCGCTGTGGTGATGCTTTTGCAACACTGATGACGCTGTACATCTTCGAATCAGCGTGAAATATTGCTGCGACTATTTTTCATTTAAATATTTTTATTCCTAAAAATTGTTAATCGTTTATGCTTCGTGCTATTTACACTGTTTCGTGTCTTGAGTATTAGGACTATTAGGTGAAGTGGGTTTTGGGTAGGGTGGGTAGAGAGTGTTGGGTGGAGTGGAGTGGGTAGAGCATGGTTGTTTATGTTAGGTATAGAGTGTTGGGTGTTGTATGAAGTGGGTAGAGAGTGTTGGGTAAGGTGGGAAGACAGTGTTGGGTAAAGTGGAGTGGAGTGGGTAGAGATTGTTGGGTGAAGTAAAGTGGATAGAGAGTGTTGGTTGGAGTGGAATGGGTAGGGAGTGTTGGGTGAAGTAAAGTGGATAGAGAGTGTTGGTTGGAGTGGAGTGGGTAGGGAGTGTTGGGTAGAGTGGAGTGGGTAAAGAGTATTGAGTAAAGTGGAGTGGGTAGAGACTGTTGGGTGAAGTGGAGTGGGTAGAGACTGTTCGGTGAAGTGGAGTGGGTAGAGACTGTTGGGTGAAATGGAATGGGTAGGGAGCGTTGGGTGGAATGGAGTGGAGTGGGTAGAGAGTGTTGGGTGGAGTGGAGTGGGTAGGGAGTGTAGGGTGGAGTGGAGTGGGTAGGGAGTGTAGGGTGGAGTGGAATGGATAGAGCAGAATTGTTTAGCTCATCATGTTTGTCTTGCTTGAACAGCCCAGGCTCTTTTATATCGATCTCATCTCTAACGATGCATTTTATTAAACATGATCACTGGCATAAACTACGCTGACGTTCGGCTCAGGAGCGTTCTCAGAGCTCTGATGTCCCCATTAAAAGCAGCGTACAAACAGGCATGCAAATTAAACACACACACACACACACACACACACACACACACACACCATTTCTTCTCGCTTGCTGACTTGTCCCTCTACAGTAGGTTGATGCTAAATGACTTTATTTGTAACGGCATATCTTGAGTGACACGTGCGCCACTCATAAATGTTAACGACAACGTTTTGTTGTCTTTATATATCGTTTTCACTCTGCGCTTGTTAGCAGGTCGTATCATCGGCTTAGAAGACTTAATGCTAACAAGTTGCTTTTAATCAGCCTCGGGATCCATCTCTGTCAGGCGAGTGTAAAAAAAATAAATAACACACACACACACACACACACACACACACACACACACACATAACCATCTTCCTGATAAATCTTTATGAAGAATGCTAGTTTGTCAATTTGTGAATGCTCCTGTTTTACTCTCGTTCTTTGAGCGAAGGGCGGGGGTTAAAGGGAGGTGGGGGGGGTTGTTGGGTAGTAGAGGGGTAAACTGCAAAAGCTGGTGTTTTTGTTGTCGAAAGGAAGTAAACTTCATCAAGTCGACTTCGACGCCTTTCTTCGGATGTCACTCAGCGCAGCTCTCTCATGATGAAACGCAACGTTCTGAATTCTTCCTTTGGGGCTCCTGGGGATAAAGCCTTAAAAAACCAACAACTGCAACCCCCACCTCCCCTTTGTCTCTCTCCATGGGATGAGAGAGTTTCCGAAAGAAAGTATGTGAGAGAATGAGAGTTGGATAACGTGCAATTTATTCAAATATTGATATTTCTGCTTGTCAGCAGAGGTGCCTTGGTATTTCCACAGAGCTCGGCTGTCAGAGGAGAAAAAGGCGGGAAGAGTGTCAGATAATTCATAAGTGTAGTTCAGTGCTGGGATTCAGCTGGGATCTCAGTAGGGGAAACTGTGTTATTGTCGATGCAGAACAGGGGAAATACAACAAGGAAAAAAAAAACTTGTTCTTCGCCATCATGTCAGGCAAATGTTCAATTCAGGCTGGTCGTTTTCTCTTTGCGTATTTATTTATTTATTTATACTATTATTTATTTATTTCACTTCTTTCTGCATTGTGCCTGTTGAGCAGCTGCCTGTTGGTTTCTACTGTGCTCTCTGATGCATGTGGAAGCGTTGGGATTTTGGGCCAAGGGCTTTCAGCTTCGTTTGACGTGAAGTTTTTTTTTGGGTGTTTTTTTTTTTTTTTTTTTGGGTTTTTTTTTTTTTTTTTTTTCCTAGACTTCCTGTTTCCCATCTTGATGCGGCCAATGAGAGCACAGCTGCTTCATAATCTACAGCCATCAACACGACTCATACATGTGGCTTACATTAGCAACCCCAACACACACACACACACACACACTCACACACACACTCTCCCACACACTGTGTCTCTTAAATTCTGACATTTCAGAAACTATAGTGCACTGGTCTGACCTGTGGTGCTCTTTATGACGTTGGATCTGGCCAAGATTTCAGTTCATCCCACCCTGTCCAGATATGTTCACTCTCACACACACACACACACACACATACACAGTGAGAGATCTACTCACTCGGACACACACACACACACATATCAGGAAAAGGAAATGCCAGCAAAATAAATCACTCCACATCCGGTGAAAACCTCAGTACACTTGGCACGATTCGACGTAGTTCTGAGAATGCGAGTGTCAGTATGCGTGTGAAACACTCATGAGCGTGTCGAACACACAGTTTAAGCTGTTATTTTTTTATGATACAAGAATTCAATAATGTGAAAGAAAAGATTCAAGTTAAATACTTCCAATCGACATTTCCAAAAGAGTCTTGCTTACACGATAGCATACGTTATCTAATACACTGCAAAAAAAAAAAAAAAAGCTAGCAAGGTTTTCAGGCTCTGCTCTCAAAGAGGAAACATCTATACATATGAATGAGCATTTTTTAAAGAAATCTTCCTGTGATGTGATTTATGGAGTGGGCTCCACATCCGTCCAAGCGTTCCGAGAAGCTGCCAAAACGCACATCTTCCTTTCCAAGACACAAGAGCTATTTCCTTCCGAGTCGCGCTCGCACCAATATTCGCCTGTGATGAATTGGACAGTCGAACAATGGCGGGACCCTAATACAAAATTGATATAAAGACATATCTCTTGTCACCATATGATCTCGTAGTTCACGAGGCTGTTGACAAGAGGCATTTTGGCACAGCTTGCAAGCCATCTGGGGAGCGCTGATAGAAAGTGCTGCTACTATTTCATAGCAGTGAATCAGTGCGCTTAAAGAGGTGGCTGGTGTACGGCGCGGGGGAATCAGGACCATCCGCATGCTTCCAGCGAAAAAATAGAAATAAACTTTTTTTGAAAAAAAATTAAATGTCATTAAAATGGTATTACTTTTGTTAGATAGAAAATAAAAGTCTTGCTACGTACAATTGATAATTTACAGACTATCCTGATTGAGTTGCGACAATATTTGTACATTTTAATATAAACCAGTAACGATGGAGGAGATGGTTTAGTCTAACGATCCCACTCTTTGTAATTTTACATTTTATTTACATTTGACTAAAATACGTTAGTACAGAAAATACGTTAAATTCTACAATTTTTGTTTAAATTTAGCCATCAAAATAAAAATTGAATCAATTAAAATTTATTTAATTCATTAAGAAAAATATTCTGTTTTTCTATTTCAAAATTCTTATAAAAACATTCTTCTTCTTCTTATTATTGGATTTTTGTATGCACTTTACTTTAGCCTGCCATAAGCCACAACTATTAAAAATAAAACTTTATTTAGTTTTTGCTGCAGCCAGTTTTTTCTACCTTGATCAATTCTGACATTGTATTGTAGATGCTCATTACAAAACACTGAAAACATCCACATCTGGACCACAGCGCCATGCCAGTTGACCCTTACTGTAGGGGGCTCTTTTCTTTTACCTGATCTGTAGTGTTTTAGTTACTGGAGACAGAGACTTTGTCTTCATTTTTAATCATTTTAGTATATCAGGGTAATAATTAATAGGATAATTCCAGTTAAGTAGAAAGAAATTTGTTCTGTATGTTATTATCAACCTGTATGTTTGAGAATAATAACAGATGAATTGTGTCTCCATTTTGTTCAGTTCAGTTGTTAAGAAGTGTGTTTAAAATCTCAGCGCTGCAGCATTTAATTAAAATGGAGGTGATTTCACCCTGGGTCAAAACAACCATACCGTTTTTCTCAAACATCTGGCTGTAAGGAGCCTCATTATTCAGGGACTTTTTTTGTATATTTTTGTTTTCCACCAAGGACAGTGTCCATTTTCTTATTGTGGCCATATCTGGACCAACAAGAGAGACAACACAGAGAGAAAGAGAGAGAGAGATAAATTGTGTTGTAGAGCATTACACTGGCAGCTTCTCTAGTCCTGTTTCCTAGGCATCTTCTCTCTCTCTCTCTCTCACTCATTCTCTCTCTCTGTCTCTCTTTCTCTCTCTGGATGTCTCTCGCTCACTCCCGACGAGATGTTCATTGGCGAATGAACACTGGTATCGGCTGACATCTTTGGCTCGTTAGAGCTGGCCTGCCTGCAGTGTTTGACGTTTTCCACGTCTGCCTTCAGCCCTTTTCCTTTCCTCCTCCTCATCCTCCTCCTCCTTTTCGTCCATCTCTATCCTCCTCCACCACCCCGGCGTCCCCCCACTCTCTCTCTCTCCCCATCTCTCGCTCAAGCTTTCCTCAGCTTGCCTTGGACTGTCTGCTACATGTCCAGTAGAATCTGTCATCTGTGCCCGACTGCCCTTCCTCCCATTCTGGACCCTGACACAGAGAAAAGAGACAGAAAGAGAGAGAGAGAGAAAGAGAAATGGAGGGTAAACGCCTCTGCACTGAATCCTCCATTAACTTTGTGAAGTGTATTGATTTCTTGTAAAAATAATGATATTGACAGGCTTTCCAGGAGTAATTGTTTCCAGAGCACAGAGGTCATCCCAGAGAAACGAGAGAGTTTGGATCTTGGGGGTGGGCAGTGGTGCAAGGGTTTGAAATCTGTGTAGGGGGTTTATGTGTGTGTGTGTGTGTCAGTTTGAGGCTTGGTTAGAAGGAAATAACTGCTTGTGCTCCTGTGTGTAATAGATCTGGGTCTTAAAGAGGTAGGCGGAAGAGAATCGGAGGGTTTGCTAGTTGATACCATTGACATATGTTGTTGTCTCAATGACAGGCTGAGCACAATAACCTGCCCCGGTGTGCTACCGTTGACTATGTGTGTGAATAGCTAGATCTTAAACAAGCCTTCACATATCTCAGTATGTGCAGCATACAGCATAACATCCTCATATAATATACCTCACTTAGGTCAAGAACAACAGCTCGACACATTTTCTACAATTCCTGGTTTATGTTACTTTACATCTGAATATGAACGAGAGAGGTCCAGCAAAAGAAAGAAAGAATTCAGCGGCTTTGTCCTAGACTGGAATGGAGTGTGAGCGGAGCAAGGGGTGGATCAGAACAGAGTTTAAAGCAGGTTTTTTAAAAAGTCAGATTGTTTTGGCCTTTTTCCGCTCCGAGCATGCTCCACTAACATTTCATAACCAGCTCACCTTATGCTAACAGCCTATAATGCATAAAGCAGGGGTTACTAAATTCAGACCTGGAGGGATTGTCTCCTGCAAAGTTCATCTCTAACCTGAAGTTGCTAATCAAGGTATTGCTAGGTATACTTGAAACTTACAGGCAGGTGTGTTGAGGCAAGTTAGAGCTAAACTCTGCAGGAACTGCACTAAACAGTTGCTAAACACCACTATTTGTCTGTCTTTCAGTCTGTCTGTCAATCTCTCTGTCTATCTATCGAGATGGGGGGAATGTATTAGTGCAGTGCTTTAGGTGTTGGTCTGCTAACCAGAATATTGGCCCTCTAAGCAAGGCACTTAACCCTTGTTAAAAATAAATCTTGTTCTGCCAAATGCTGTAAATCTATCTATCTATCTATCTATCTATCTATCTATCTATCTATCTATCTATCTATCTATCTATCTATCTATCTAGCGAGGAGCGGGGAAATGAAAATTGGAGATCATAAAATGCATTGAGTGCAGGGCAAATTTTTGTTGCTTCACTCTGCTCCCATACTCTGGTGCAAACAGTGCAAGACAGTCAGTGCAAATAAGCAATACAAAAAATAACCCGCTTCAGACAGATGGACAGACAAAAAATAGCAGCAACCAGAGTACAGACCATATTGCGAAATATAACAGACTATTTATCTGTGTCTGTGGATTGTTCTGTAATCCCTGAAATGCCTTCTTATTTCTTCTTTCACAAAGGTGTTGCAAGGTGCTTACAGAAGCCTGTTTATGCGTCGCTATGAATTATTGTGTGTGTATGCGTGCAGTCACCCCCTAGAGCAAGTCTCAGTTACCCCGTTGTTAGTGTTTCTTCTCATGGAGGCGCGTCTGACACACAGCTGTTGAACAAACAGCCATTAGGCCATCAATAGTGTCTCGGTCTACTAATTGAGCTTGTGAAATGAAGTGCTTTTTCTCTAAGACAACACATTAGCAGCTGTGCACAAACTCACACCACTGTGGCATCCCCTCTCTCTCTTGTTCTCTCTCTCTTTTCTCTCATCCTCTGAAAGATTTGCGTAGCCTCTGTCTGTTGTATGAGCATGCTGCTATATGGTAGCTGTATGTTGGGATTCTGATCAGAGGTACTGGCCTGGATAACTGCAACCTTATTAAATATACATGGCTGCGGGT
Source organism: Bagarius yarrelli (assembly GCA_005784505.1). Classification (NCBI taxonomy): domain Eukaryota; kingdom Metazoa; phylum Chordata; class Actinopteri; order Siluriformes; family Sisoridae; genus Bagarius; species Bagarius yarrelli. The sequence goes on from VCAZ01000002.1 coordinate 13,513,497, forward strand.
CACAGACAGAGGTCACAGGTTCACTCAGACAAAGCACATTTCTCTTAGAGAGGAAGACTATAAAACTGCCCGAGCCTCTCCGAGCATCTTTATGGCACCTTACATTGCTCCTCCCTGCTGAGCGCAGACAATACACACACTCACTCATTCAAGTGCAAACACACACTGTAATATTCACCCAGGCTAATATTACATGGCCTTATTGCTGTATACTTTTTTACTGCTAAATTACGGATAATATTTGCAATCTATTTTCACCTAATAATAATTAAAGATGATAATAAAAGATACATTATTATATGTAGTATAGACTATAATATTTGTGTGTGTGTTTGACTAGATGACTACTAGTACAGATTAATTAAAGCGTGTTGTGTCCAGACTGGCCAGATTAACATATCACCGTTAGCAGGTCCCTGATGTGTCCACCGTTAAGCCTGATGTGTCTCTCTAATGAAGTGCGGCCAGGGCCTATCAATTAACCTGACAAAAGCGCCCTCACCAGCACGGAGCCACCTCTTAACAGCAGCTTTCACTGCCACTGCAGCCATTTACCCTGTCACTCCCCTTCCTCTCTCTGTTCTCTCTCTCTGACACGCACACACACCTTGCTTCTCAAATTGGGTCTTTTGTCGTGTACAGGGAAAGGCAGAGATTTGTGTTAACCGTAATCCAATAAAGCTGTGGTGTAGCGTGCAGCGAGGGTCCGCCGAGAACTTGAGCAAAGGGGCTGGAGCTCTACCTAATGGCCATTTAGGGCCAAACTAGCTGTGAAGTGTTAAATATTTACATGTAAAATGCCAATAGTAATTGTCCACTTTGTCTGAGGTTGCCTTGGGAAAACACTATTTCCAAGCACACAGTGGTGGAAGGAAGTCTGTGTGTGTGTGTGTGTGTGTGTGTGTGTGTGTATATAGAATTTTTAAACAATCCACACACCTATAGATAGAAAGGTATTACATATCGAAATATGTACAGCATATACCGTAGCATATTCATGCTTACAGTCTGCATCTGTTCGGGAATGTCATGCAGGGTTCATTCCCATATAAAGTCGTTGTTATATATCTATCTATCCATCTATCTTTCTTTCTCTCACTTTTTTTCCCCTATCGTTTTATTTCTGGTGAGTGATTGTGAGGCCCAGCAGCAGCTAATGTGGCTTTAACTCCATGTGGCCTGTCTATTAGGGGCCGACAGGAAGGCTCTGGCAAATAATAAAGAAATATTTATGCTCCTCTTAGCCATGCTAACAAGGCAACATATCAAACCACTGCACGGCAGGGTCCCCCTATGCACCTCTATAAACTCCCAAGGAGTCCACACACACACACACACACACATATATACACTTACACACATATCCCCTACCCCATCCCAAACCCACCCCAACCCCACCCTACCTCGTCCCTGTCCTCGTCTTCCTTGTTTGCAAAATGAGATTGGTCATACATTCAGCCGTCTCATATATATTTGATGGCTGGTATTTGCCTCTGCCAGGAAAGTGCACTTTACATGTGGCAACATGCGATTACCTGAGAGCCTCATCACCAAGGAAGGAGGAAAAAAAATCAATAGCAATTTATAATTCACTGTGGCTGCCTATCTGTTTTTATAGCACTCTGGCCTCCTCCATTAATGTTTCAGAGTGTTTGACTGGAACCAAAAGATTTTTAACATGCTTTTTTTTTCTTTCTCTCTCCTCTTATTTATTCTTCATTAATAATTAAATAAATGCTAATCGCTCGTATTCTGAAGCGAGCCCGTGATAGAGTGAATCTAGCATTAAGAAATGAAATCTTATTATTTATTAATGAAATCTTCCACTCATTAGAGCAGAAAAGCATGTGCAGGTTGTCACCCTGATACATTTCTCGTGAAGAAGATATTAAAGACCCGCTTAAGTACGTGAGACCCAAAATGCCTCTGTATTTGCCGGGATTTCATTGATGAATCTGCGTCTGACGCTCTCCTCTTTAGATTCAATTCAGACGGTTATGTGACAAAGCAGGCGCTCATTCTGGCGTGACATCTCTCCGGGCCTTTCTGATTGGTGCTTAAGTTCTTCCTTTTAGGTGCTGGTGATTGACAGAAAGAAAATTGTGCTTTCAAATTTATCCGTCCGTCATCCTGCTGCGTTCGTTCCACGTCGGAAAACCCCTCCGGAGCCCGAAGTACGGAGGGAGAGAGAGGGAATCGAGAGAGGTGTACATTAACTCGACCCGTGCGAGTGGGTGCAGGAGGGAAAAGACAATCGTGTGTTTGAGAACTCTGAAGGAAAATCAATCATGTCATAAGTGAGGAGTATGGGTAAATTTGAACTCTGACAACTTTCATCATCTTGCCATGGAGTGTCCGATATGCTGCCGTTTTCCTGGCCAGCTTCCCCACTGAGCGGGTCTCTGCTCTACGCCGGAAAAGAAAATGAGCGGGGTCTTCTCTTTTTTTTCTCTTTCCGATCTATTAAGAGGTTGGATGCCTTTTTCTGCCTTTTTTTCACTTTACTGCCTTCAGAGTAACCCCTGTTTCTGAAGCACATCTTTTTATTTATCCTTCCCTATTTCCTTGTTCTAACTTAATAGTGCCTAAACGTACATTGCTTCTACCCTCAATTGTTCCAGTCTTGTGTTACATCTATAAAGACAGACAGATTCTTAAAGATGAAGTTCTCAAAAGTGGCACTAAGAATGTTTTTCCCTTATAAAAAGTAAATAGCAAAGGTTTATGAATAAGGAAATTGTATTAAAATGTATTAGACTTAATATATTTATACAAGGTGTAAGAAAACCAGCAACACTGATATTTCATGCACTACAAAATGCCATAAATCAATACTCAATTAGGAATACTCTAAAATATTCCTTTTAGAATAAGGATTATTTATAAGGTGAGGAAATCGATGTCGGAAAATCTTGCTAAACAAGCTGACCTTCATGTGTTCTAGTGTCTTGCTTTGTATCGCAGCAGTTGTGATCATTAGTGCAAATCCGCTACAGCGGCTGTGCGTATTCTTCCTGATCAGCTCGGCGAGGTGTGTGCAGTGATGTATAGTGAATGTGTTAGGGATGTGTTAGCGAGCAACCGTGAGCAGTGACCCAGTTAGATGCTAATCTGCACTAATGTAGCCGTTCGCCGGGTTAATGTGGCTATGCGGGGGAGAAACGCTGCTCCACACCTTTGGGCTGACAGGCACAAACGCGAGAAGGAAAAAAAAAAAAAAGGCTTCACTTTTTCACCCTTACCTCGATTCCTTCTTCTTTAACAAGAAAATTAGTGTGCAAAGGAGATCTGTCATGATAAAGAACGATCGGACTCGGCCTCTCTCTGTCTTCCTCTGTTCCTCCACTCAGCGGCTCCCAGTGGGATCCGTCTTTAAGCATTATAAGGGCAAATTTATTGTCTTGGCTACATTATTTAGCACTTTGATTGGTGCCAGGGATTTGCATTAATTCAGATATGCAGTGGAGGTTGATTCATAAATGCAGATGCTCTGTGGAGTGCAGGATTGTGGGATACCAAGCCCACTACACTATTTCAGCATTAACTACACACTGCCTTGCCATGTATCACTTATGTTGGTGGATGGGAAAGTTGTTGGGTTGTTAATACTGGCATAACAGCACTTATTAAAGATCAGGGTTTGATTCCCAGTACCACCAGGTAGCCACTTCTGAGGCCCTTAACACTGAATTGCTTAGTTGTATTAAAGAGGTAAATATAAGTCACTCTGGATGCCAAAATCTGTAAATGTCATATAGTCAATTAGAGAATATAATTATTATTTTTTTCCCGAGCCTTTATGAAAGGAGTCTTCAGTGGCAGTGTCTTTGTGAGTAATATCTAGAAGCAGAAAAGTTGTTTGGTCTTTGGGTGCCACTGAGAGGGGGAAAGTTTCTACACTAAGTGAACACACACATTGGAAGTCCCCAGAGGTCTGTTTTAGTAACAGTGTGGAATAGGGCGCAACATTTCTAGCGCACCCCTGGTTTTGTCCACAGTAAAAACTTCAGGACATGCTGTTATTGAAAAATAATCTTTTGTCACTCTTTTGTACCTGTAACCTTGCCCCATGTCAGGTCTCACTATGGCACCCTGTGTTAATCATTTTCCTGTAATTGATGGGCCCAAAGTGCTTTATTCCTTAAACACATATTGCTTATACGAGGTGCATATTAAATATTACATTTCTATTAAATCACAACAAACAGAAAGTGGTCATGTGACTAATCAGGTTGCCTATGCTCATTGGCTCTGATTGCTTTCAGTGCCTTCACACTCCCTCACATATACACACACACACGCACTCATCAGGGAAGGATGAGATCAATGCTTAAACAAGCAAACAAACGCTGGCTGTGAAAACATTAGCCGCCACACACACACAGAACAGGAAGCGGGTATAGCAGAAACAGGAAGTAAGCATTGGAGGACAAAACAAGCCTAACACCGTGTTCGTCTGCCTTAAGCACAAATGTTTAAAGCTAAAGTATACAGTTCATTCAGCTGCCATCTAGGCTTTGCAACGAGCGTTAGAAAAGCTAATATCCCGTCCCTCAACGTCCAATTGTGGAAAAAAAACCCTGGTTAGAATCCACTTTCCCAGATGACTTGTGGACAGCTCATTTCCACCCCTCAATTCTTGGATTACGCTCTTGGACGGAGTGTGTTTCCACCATCGTGGGCTTACATTGTGGTTATAAAATCCTCCTGTGCTCATCTTTTTACAGATGTTTGGTGGAAATGCACACTTGAACAAAAAAAATTGGAAAAAACTTTTTTCCAAAAGTTGCAGAAAGGAAAAGGACAGAAGAGAAGGTTTGATAAATGTGTTTGATGAATCATTTTTGCAGGTAAAAGGTGAAGAATTTGGGTTTTTTTTCCCGTTAGAGTAGAGAAGAGAAGCGGATTGGAAAAAAAGCTGCATATTAAACAGATTCCTGCTTTTTCCATCTGGCCCCACTGACTGAGAAATCTGATCCAACCTGTCAATCAACAAGCCCCAGCTGTGCGGAAACCCACCCTGAGTCATTAAAACAGCCTCCAAAATACTCCTCTTATTTCCTTTTTTCGCCATTCCTGATGTATTTATATATACATATATATATATATATATATATATATATATATATATATATATATATATACATATATATATATATAAACTTTTAATAATATATACATACATATTTACATACACATAAATTTTTTGCACTTGTGACAGAATCACTTTAGCAATTTGTGGGTTTTATCTGCTGTTAAAAGCACAGCCTAAGGCTAGTCTAATTGGGAGGCAGGCAAATCTTCCCCCTCCTCCTGCCATCAGTCTCTGTTTTATTTACTGAGACCTGCCAAAACCTATTTACACAATAATGAGGATAGATCACTGTGATGCCTCCGACACAAAGGCTCGCACAGCGTGCCAACCGCACTGTACAATTATATCCTGATCTGAAATTCATCTCTCAGCCTGACAAGTCTTAGGTGGCAAAAAATAAATAAATAAAAGGAAAACAGGTTGAGTCCTAAGTTTGCTTAGGAAAAAAAAGAAAGGAGTGATCTGATGTGTGTAGGTCACCTGTGTGATAATGAGGTGTATCTAACAGTTTATGAGTGTTTAGATCAGTGCTGTTGTCAGATTTACTCTGGATCGATGCCGGGATGATTCAAAGGACGGGAGGAAACAGGTTGTATTTTTTCAACTCAAATTAAAACCAGCCAAGTGCATCTCCTTCCCTCTGTTCTCTTTCCTCCTCTCTCTCTCTCTTCGTCTCACCTGGTCTCGTTCACATCTGAAGTCATTTCTCGCTGTTATTTGCAGCGTGTGGTTTTTATCCTTGACACCTCACAGAAAGACTGCTCACTCAGAACGGGGAGAGTCATTCAGCAAAGCCATATTTCTCCATGCAACCACCTTCCCTTTTCACTCCGGCCCCTTCTCTGTCTCTCTCTCTCTCTCTTTTTCTTTCTCATCTGCCCCTAACATTGTGCACGTATATGAGAGGACTCTATCTTCTACGTCTCTAGAGGCTTTCTTCATGATCATAATCTCAAGGTGAATATTGGCATTTATTTAGCCGGAGTCGGAATATGAAAGAGATGTTTAGAGTTTTTTTTCCCCCAGTGCTGACAGGGAAGTGTACAGTCAGCACTCGTTCCCCCTTTTTCATATAATCTTATTTTATTTCTCTTTTCTCAAAGTCACCGCAAACCTGTTTCACTCTCCCCTCCAACCCTGTTCAAATTAATTTAACACTCCTCTTGAGGAATTCTGATGAAATTAACGTTTTCCTTCATGGAGATGAGAAAGGGAGAACGTCTGTGTTGCGCGACGGAAAACGCGGCCCTCTATTTTTAGATGCCTCACAAGGGCTCCTCACTCTTTTCTGAGGGAGAAAATTAATTGAAGTAATGATCATCTCGGCTCAAGCATCAATCAAAAAGTGGAAACGTGACAAAGATGGCTGGCGAAAAGTGATGAAAAATGTTTTATGTGTTTGTTTTTTGTTCCTTTATTTTAAACACATCGAATTTTTTAACTTGAATTGTGTTTTTGCCCAAATTATGATTTTGTAAGAGTCTAAATTTGTAGGAAAATTTACAGTGGGATGTGCAGAACTGGAAAAGTGTTATATTATCAGATCATACATAATAACACTATAGTTATTTTTTTGATTTTTTTGTGACGGCTGAGGATATAGCAAATCAGTTACAAGTTTCAGCAAAAAAATGTGTTATAAAAAAAACCTATGAAAAGTTTATGAAAGTACAAAATTTATTTATTTATTTAAAATCTAAAGTCTGAGTAAGAGCAGAGCCAGCCTAGGGCATAAGCAAACTAAACGGCTGCTTAGGGCTCCTGTGGCCCTCAAGAGTATGTGAAAAGTCAGATCATTGCTTTTTTTTATTACGTTAATAGACAATGGTATTTACACAGAAATGGGTTGCAGGATGCATAGAAGTGTGGAAACATAAGTATGATGTAAGCAACAGCGCTACAACAAATATAATTTGTAATGAATGTGTTAGATTCATTTTATGGGAATAATAAAAGATTGGAAGGAGCAGCAAGGAGGCCCATTAAAGGCTTGGGTTGGCCCTGAATAAGAAGTCGGGTGTTGCACCTGTTCATGTTTATGACTTGATTTCTGAAAATTTTGATGGAATCCGGAAAATTTCTCTATCAGGAATTCTTAAGAATTTTGTCTACTTTTGTTTTAACAGCTAAATGATTGTTCAGTGAGACAGCAAGTGGGAAAAGGACCAAATTGTATAAAACGAGAAACAACCAGTTGTGGGAGTTTGGTAGAACGGGAAGGGAGTAAACTGAGTGTGTGTGTGTGTATAAGCGTGTATGTGTGTCAGACTGGACTGATAAGAGTTCAGACTGCAGGCTCTGCTGTCCAGACGCGGTCACAATGACAGATGCTGAATAGGAGACAATGATGCACATGTTGCAGAGTGACACTGGAGCGGGCAGTCGTGCAGAAAATCACACCGCATCACTTCACCACCACAACCGACACCACAGACGCAACCCTGCGCTGAGCTTCACTCCACAATCTGACTAGGTTTAAGCCAACTATTAATGCGTGTTTTATTAGTAAGCAATGATCCGGGCTCAAGTGTGAGGATTCAAGCCTGGTAGGACAGGGACCATTGAGTTTTGGGAAAGAGTGGCTAAGCTAGTGGCTAAGGATAAGAACTGGAGATGGTAAGTTACAGAAAGCATGCGAGAGAGAGAGAAAGCGTTTGTGAGCCTGAGAGAGCTGTCATTTTGAGCGATGAGAGGTGGAAGCGGTTGGGACCACTCTGGCAGATGTGCAAAAGGAGCAGGGAGCATATTGATCAATTAAGTATGCAAATTCCCCCAGTGAGGAAAGAGCGAGCGAGGGATGAAGTGAAAGACGCATTAAGCTTTGCCTTAATGAGTTTCTGAAAGAAAAGTAAAAAAAATAAATAAGGCATGCGTTCATCCCTTCCATTCCCATACACTCACCGAGCGTTTGCGTTACGGCATGTATTCTATAGATTTTTTGTCATAAATGGAAAAAAAAGAAAAAAAAAAAAACCTCTATTAACATCTGTATACCTTTCATGCCAAAATTATGCGTCTTAAAGGGCTTTTTAAAGTGTCTTTGTCATAATTTTTCCACCTCCAGTCTGTTTATATAGTTGATGATCATACTTTAAATGGAAAAAAAAAAAACACACCCTAGTGTGTGGGGAACTGGTAGCGCAATGGTTAAGGTTTTGGATCCAGGTTCGAGGACACCAAGCTGCTGCACTGCTTGGGCCCCTGAGCAAGCCCCTAAACCAAATTGCTCAGTTTTGTATAAAAGCGATAAATTTTGACATCTGGAAAATGCAGTAAATGTACATGTACTAGAGAGAAACGGAGGAGGGGGGACTAGAAAATAAATATCTGTTGCACCCAGTTTCAATGTTCACGCAGATGAATCGAGACTCATAGGTGGACAGAAATCCAGCAAGAGAGAGAAAGTCCAGAATCTCCATTGTATCTCCATTGACTTTTCCTAGACAATCCTTTTCTGCTTTTTTTTCTGGAGACGAAAAGGGCTTTGCTTTCTAGCTCCGTCTTCCGACTGCCATGTGTCTTTTTTAGCCTCTGTGTCCTAGCTCTTTATTCCATGGGAATGCTATCTGGGTACAATGTGTTTCTGTGATAGTGAGGTGTAATGTCTACACCCCCCTTCCCTCCTTTTTCATCCCTTTCCCTGTCTCTCTCTCTCTCTCTCTCTCTCTCTCTCTCTCTCTCTCTCTCTCTCTCTGTGTCTTCATCCGTCCACATCTCCCACTGTCTCTGGAAGGCAGCTCATTAAGAGTTTCGCTTGCAGGCCTTAATGAAATTATCGCATTGTCCCTCCTGTTCTCTGTGCTGCTGTCAGGACATTGAAACATTGTCGTTTAATTATGGACACTGTGCCTCTGCAAGCGTACATGTGTGTGTGTGTGTGTGTGGTGCAATGTGTCAGTGTGTCTGTCCCATTGGTATACCAGAGAAATGGAGAAGCCCTGAGTCTCTGGAGCTTGCGCCAAACCTTAGAGAGCTGCCCTTTTCCTGAAGATATGTTAAGGCTGTCATTCATATGAAAATGGAGTTCAGCAATCAGTCTCTCTCTCTCTGTCTCTCTCTCTCTTTCTCTCTGAATCCGTTCCAAGTTTAGCGTACAGAATCTTGGCTCTCCTACGGTTTCCGTCTATCTCCTTTCCTCCGAATGCCCCCCTCCTTTTGAAAAGCCAGGGTGCGGCATTCCTTTTTTTCCAACCTTCTCCAAAACAACAGAGTTTGGCCCATGTCTGTGCCCTCGCATGCATATCGCCCGACGGCCACGCGTTGCCGCGGCTCACAATAAAGAGGAGCGCGTTCTGCGCTCTCTTTATATAAAACGTTGGGAAATATTCAGGCTTTGACATTTGGACCGCATATTTTCTTAGATTTCTGCATGGTCAGATAGCATCGATGGTCCT